>WBMY01012581.1:980-22056 GCA_013397315.1 Donacobius atricapilla
TCCAGAATTTGTCAGCTGGTGTTTCCTGTTTCTCTCGCTCTTTTTTCCCTCCCTCTTCACCCGTCTCCCCCCACCAGCAGTTCTAACATTGCTCATTCTGTATTTTGACTTCAGGATCTGAATGACATTTTCTTTATTGCACGTCAAATTTTTCAGTAGGTCTGTATTCCAAGCCTTATGCAGTTATAGAGTTAATTAAGTTGGATGTATTCCTCTTTGTATGGAGGACAGTGCTGCTTCTTGTGAACTATTAATGGACAATTATAGTCTTGCAATTTTTCTAGTGTGGTATNGTTGGGTTTTTTTTAATTGTTGTCCTAGAAACTGCTGTCATGAGGGTGATAAAGGCCCTCAGTGTGGACATCATCCCCAGAGCAGAAGGATACTGGTTGCAGGAAGAGTATTCCCTTGAACTTAGGGGAGTGAGCTCTTTCACCCAAGGAGTTAGAAGACCCTGAATTGGTTTCTGACAGAAGCTGTGGTTAGAGGCAGGAATCTCTGTAAGCTCAGATGGACAGTCTTTGGCCAGGGGAGACTTCCAAGTCCTCTAAATTGTCAAGTGTTGAGGAAACTTGAATCACACCTGGAGCCTGTAGTGGTCATTGCAGTTCCTAGGCTCCACAATCTCTCTTTCCTGGGGAGCTATCATGCCTATTAGTGATAGACCAGAGAATCAGAGTTGAGAATTCAGCTGCTGAGAGTCGTGTTGTGGATTAAAATACTTTGGAGTTTAAAAATAAATTGGAAATGTGCTAAAATCCAGACTAGGCAACAGCAACTCATCATCACTAGAGTCTGTGTTCTCTAGGAGTCAAATGGGGTTGAGTTTGGCTCCAGATTGTAGGGTTTTATTTTGAAATAAACAAAGATCTCAGCACCCTTTTAGCCCATTGTGTAAAATGAAAATATTATCCACATTTTTCCCCTCAATTTCTTTTCTCATCCTAGGCACTGAAAAAAAATTTTAAAAGCCCAACGCAAGCAGAAAATTAGAAAACGCTTAGCTTGATGTCAGTCAGTCATAGGTAAAGCAGGTAATTTGACCTTTCTGGTTGTGAATACTGTATCTGCATTCCTGTAAGGCTGTTATACACCTCCTCAGCTAGTGACTGTACTGGTAGCATGATGTTACATTATAGGACACTAAGGTCTGTGCTGTTCTTCCTGTATATTACCTGAGAAGGAATTAATTGTTTTTATTACAAGTTATAAGATGGGTGCGATTCTTTACTGGATTATGAGAAGGTATTTTAAAATCATGCTTAATAGTCAGGAAGAACAAGTGTCTTAATGCAAACCTAATATCTCTGTAGTAAGTGTGTAAAATTGGTTTTAAGATAGAACTTGTTTTGCCTTCACATACCGCTGATGTGGGATGCACTTTTAAAATACTTAACTATGTTTTCTTTTTTTTTAGATTGTGTTTGTGGAACAAGTTGATCAGCTAGAGCAACTGGCTAAGACATGGGGGTTCAAAACATCTGACATAAGACAACTGAGTAAAAAGTAAGTGTTTTGTTAAGATTAACTTCAGCAAATGCAGTTTGTTCTTTGAGTGAGGTAAAGTGTGTGTCTTTGGAATACATTTTGACAGGGAGCACTTGAAATCCATATGATGCTCATAAATTTAATGGGCAAAATTCCATTTCAGTGGTGTTCTGAGCTGTTTACCCAAAGGTGTCTGTGCTCTGGATGTTACTTGGAGGATAGACTGTCCATGTTCTTTTTGCATTCCTTGGTTTTGGATTGCAGACATGGCTGAATTGTGCTGGCTGATGTATACTGCGCAGAACAAAATGCTATAGTTAATTTTCAGGCATAATCACTTCTGTGCTCGCAGAAGTGCCATTCTTTCTTGAGATCACATTTATATCCATTTTGTTAGCAGTAGGCTGTGCCTAACATTAAAGTCTAGATGTAGTAATTGTAGGTGACACTGCAGATATGAAACTCATTTGCTTGGACTTCGACACATTCCATAATAAAAATTAATACAATTAGAAGATTTAAACCTCCTAAACACAGAGCTTTTGATTTCTCACTATATTGCAGCTGGAGCATTTCTTTTTTCTTCATCCAGTGAAATCCCCCAACTTTATGGTTAAATGAAAAAGTTTTGGACTGT
Source organism: Donacobius atricapilla (assembly GCA_013397315.1). Classification (NCBI taxonomy): domain Eukaryota; kingdom Metazoa; phylum Chordata; class Aves; order Passeriformes; family Mimidae; genus Donacobius; species Donacobius atricapilla. The sequence continues at coordinate 3,106 of WBMY01012581.1, forward strand.
TTCTAGTACTCTTTGCATGTAAATGACTTGTGGCTTAGAACTGAGAGCTGCAGCATCCCTCTAGTAATCAATTGTTAAAAATTTTTTATGCTTTGCTGAAAGGCTAATCATACAGTATATATGAGTAATCAGATATTTTCTTCACTTGAAATAGCCCGAGGAAAATTGAAGATGCTGAGAATATGGATCAGATTGAGGAAGTTTTTCAGGGTTCATAGCCTGCAAGAAAACAGAAAGAAGGGGAGCTAAAAAGAGACAAAATTCAGTTAATTCTGTAGTCAGGGAGAAGGAAAAAGGGGTGAGAGAAATGTTACGCAGTAAAGAGTTTCAGCACAAAACAAAATAGCCATAGCAACTTCCTAGTAATATTGATACACTCATCCCTGTTATTTCATGAACGTTACATGACTACATGTAGTTTTACAGTTACTTAGTAAATATACCTTTTGTGTGAGGATATTGAGCAGGGCTTTTTTCACCAGTATCTGTGTCTGTGTTTTTAGACACGGTGTCTGTTCTTCCATTAAGCCTTGAAATTCATTGATTTTATGGATCTATATAGACATGTGAATGATATAGAGGAAAACTGTCATATAGAAAATCACATTTTATAGATATAATGGTCTGGAAGCTAGAGGCATTCCATCCATATCCATACTAGGAAACAGGATGGTTTACAAATCTCTTTTTCAGGTGGATTCTACAGTGGAGTAATTTTAGTTATTGTGAAGTCAGTTCCCCTTTGATTGTTGACGTTTAGGGTGGGTCAATATTAGAGATAATTGGATTAATCAGGCTCTTGTACTGTTTTTCTCACAGTTAGATATATGTATTTTGCTGTGTAAATGATATTACTCAACTGCTTCATTCCAAAACATGGGTAGGAGTAGAGCTACAGCAGGAGTTAATAGGCTGATGCTGGAAGAGACAGGTTAATCTGTACTTGGCATTTATTTTGGTGGATTTGACTTAAGTATACTCTTTAAAGCAAAGCTAACTGCCATGGAGAATTTTGAGGCATTTTTGGATGTAGTATCTTTGGATTATTACAATTTTATTTTCTTTCCTTAGTGAATTCTTCATGCCAGGATTGGTTGATACACATATTCATGCCCCTCAGTATTCATTTACCGGTACAAGAGTAGACCTGCCTCTTTTGCAATGGTTGACTTCCTACACGTTCCCAACAGAAGCCAAATACCAGGACAGTGGTTTTGCAGAAGAAGTGTACACCAGAGTTGTTGTAAGTTCTGCAAACGACATTTACCTACTTGACGACATTCATTTTTGTGTAATATAGGTATGTTTTCAGAAGGTCAGTAGCAGTAGTAGAGGATGTTTTACTGTCATGGAAACCGGATAAAGCCAAGATAGACACTATTCTAATTCCTAGCCAAGACTGTCTGTTGCTAGTTCCAGTCTTGTTCTGTTGTTGCTGGCAACAGAGTTAAGCACAAGGTCAATGATGAACTGTTTATCACCTTTTCTGAATACAATGACCAACATTTAATCTACTCTCAGAATTAGTATGGCCAGCAGGTGCAGACAACAATGCAGCAGTAAGCAAGCATAGTGAAAAAAAAAAAAATTCAGGGGATGTTTTGATGGCTTGGGAAGGCTGACCTGGAACAGAGACTGGACAGAGCTAGAGAGTAAAGTAGGTTTTTACTGAAAAGCCTCTGAGATCCACCTTGGGCAAGACAGGAGCCTGACCAAGGTTGCACCCAGGGTGGACTAAGAGCGGTCACAAAATGGCTGACCGGTCATGAGATGTTGCGTTTTTATAAGTTTTGATGCATTTGCATATTAGGGTTTAATTGTCCAGTTACAGCTTTGGGTTGTGAAGTCTCACCCTTCTTGTTTTCTCCCTTCACTCTACCATTGTTTATGCTGTTGGGCTGAAAGTTGTTCTTGGTCCTCAGCAGGAAAAGGGTTTATCTACCTACCCTCTGAAGAGAGCCTACTGGCACTTAATATGAGGCTCAGAACTACATCCCAAGGCAGCACAGAATCTGAAAATATGAAAGCTAAAGCTTAAGGCATCAATTTCCTTTTCTGCACAAAAATCCTCTATTATGAACTCCCCATCTACAAAAACCATGTGAAAGAGAAGATACTTTTCCAAGATGACAGATCTGGAGTGTTCTGGAGTAGTAAAGGAAGACATTACTGCTGCTAAGGTCCTTATATAGTGGGAATATATAGAATGTTATTCACAGCAGGGACCTTAGATGGGGTCTCTCAGTGATTCTGTGGGACAAAGAAAGACTATGTTTGAGCTAGACTGGTTCTGAGCATTATAAAGTTTTTAAGATTCACTGGATAGACAAGCAGCTAGGTCATATTGCAGAATACTTGTTCTGTCCTATAACTGAAATTTGTCCTTTAATATGTGGACTGAAGCATCTTCAACAGATTAAATTATTTGACCAGCATAATTTGCCTTGCCTTTGTCTATTACTGTGACAACATCTGTTGTCAACATAATAGCGTAACAAATCTGAAATAAATAGTTATGCTGTTCCTTGCCCCACAGATTTAAAAAGAAATTACTTCCTGCCATCTGCCATGATCAAAACATGTAGAAGCAGCTTGGTCACAGGCTCTAGTGGCAAGCACATATGCCTTCAACTGCTTAAAACATAGAGGTGACCTCACCTTTGAGCTGTGTACCCAACACAGTGTTATACAGTGCAGGTTGAGTGACCCCAGCGCATGCAGAGACCTCACCCTGCAAGGTGTGTCACAATATCATCTGGAAAAGAGCTGCCAGAGAGAGGTGGAAGTCAGCTGTGGGAGCCTGAATACCATAGTCGGGCTCTCCCTAATCAAATAGAACAGGGTCAGGAAAATGTCTTCACGCATAGAAGATACAGAATTCCAGTCACTCTGCAGTGTTTGATGGGGCCAGTAATAACCTTCACCTGTTAGAAACAGGACTAAACTTCCATCTTTAGCAGATCTTTTTTCATAAGTATCATTGTGCTTCTGAGGTTATAATGAAAACACAGTGGATTTTTTCAAATCAAAATCCCGTTTCAAATAAAAACTCAGCAAAAGAAACAATTTAGGTGAAATTTTACTGCTTTTAGGTGGAACCTCCTCTTTGTGTTGATGATTTTGAAACAGAATGTTTTTAGACTTTATTTAACAATGTTGTTAGGATTTCAAAAGTAGGAGTTTATGAATTTTAAAAGCTAGGAAAGACAAAGGTAACTTGTGTCAGTAATCCCATTGCTAGTTTTGAGACTTTTTTGGGGCTCTTAAAGATTTTCATTTGAATACTGTAAGGAAAAAACACAGCTTGGCCTCATGTTTGTCAAATAATTAGCTCTAGCCTTCCTCCAACCATTGTGTTTGATGTCCCACCTTCTATCTCATTAAAAAAATAAAAGAAGAAAATTCTCAAATTACTTGTCAGCCAGAACCCAAAAGTATAGTTTAGGCCTGTATGTTGGATAAGTGGTCAACATAGTTTGCATCAGTCCCAAGGACAGGAGAAGGTACAAATTTCATCATGAATTAATGTAACTTAAATTACTGGTCATTTATTATTATGTTCCCCAAAAGTAATATGAAGAGGTGTCAGCCCTATTTCCTTTCAAATTGTACATTAGATAAGTATTTAGCTCATAGTCTGAGCAGTTGTTCTCAGTTTACTTTTACAGTTAAGTTTGTTTTTTTGCCTTTGGGGACAACAAAGGTTTTTGACACATGAAAAACTGACTTGTTTTTCCAGCTAGATCAGGTTGCTAAAAGAAAACCACCATGTTCCCCAGAAGTCTTGCTTTGCTAACACTAGATAAACAGTGCTTCACCATAAAAATTGGACAGCCTTTCATAACATTAAACTAGGAAATAACAAAAATGACTAATTGTTTGTATTTCTAAATATAAGTTGGGTATTTCCAGTTTGAGGGAAGGAATATAGACCGGTTTCTATGGGTTTAGCCACTGCAAAAATTCTGAGGAATGTTTTGTATTTATTAACCCTCAGGCTTTAAAAAGCTTTTATGAAATTAAAAATCTATATTTTTACCTTCCCACTTCACTGCAAAATTTCACAATAACTAAATGTTCTTGCAGTTTGAAATGAGACTGCCTGTTCTGCATTTTGGCAGCTTTACTGATATTTTTTTTCCAGACAGTTGAAACTGATTTCTTTTTTTAGAGACGAACTCTAAAGAATGGCACGACTACAGCTTGCTACTTCGCAACAATTCACACTGATAGTTCCCTTCTTCTTGCTGAAATTATAGGTAAGTCTAACAGTGATTTTTGAAGGATGTTGTGTGGATCATGTTAGTTGAAGGAAACAATGTTTAGGAGTTTTAGTCTAGCTAGGGATCTGTCTTTCTCCTAATTTGTATTTTATTAATTGTGCCTTTCACACTGTGTCCCCAAACCCACCTGTTACCCACATTCACTTCAGCACCTCTATCCTACCGTTGCTACTCCTTGTCTCTTCACTTCCAAATCTGCTGCTGGATGAGATTGAATTAGGTCTCCTGGACTTGTTCTCCAGCTACAGCTCTCTGCTCTTTCTAACCTTTTGTTATTTGAGGTTTTAAAGAACTGAATGACAGGGTGCCTAGTCAATGCATTAATTTCCTGATACTTTGAGGTTTCAGCCGATAATCAATGTCAAAAATCTTCACACATGCTCTGAAATCAGAGAAGTGGAAGCTGCATCAGAATCTTATCTTTCCTTTCTGTTCATAGTTGCAAATGTCTGCTGTTTGAAAATATTGTAGTTCTTGTAGGATTTCCCAAGGCTCAGACAGCTTGTAAAGCAGAGAAATTTAATAAGAACCTCAGATTTCATCAAAAATTACCTAGTCTGCTGACTTGGTAGGAAAATTTTGAAGCCATTGCATCAAACAACTCAAATAGTAAAAGTGGACAAAGATACCTGATTTGGAAACACATTTGACAGCCTAGAATTGGATATTATGTGCCTGTTTTACACATGAGTTCTGATTTATTCATCTAGCATGTGTAAATCTCAACGAAGAGGCTAGAATAGAGCTGGAAATTTCTCCCTCTAACTGCATGTGGGAGGCCTGTTAGCCATCTTGTTCCTTTCCCTTAAGGAGAGATGGTTTGCTGAGATCTTTGTGTCTCTCTCATCCCTAGGTAGACATCTACTGCAGCTACTGTACTTTGTGTTTCGCATCCTCTGTGTCACAGCCGTCTTCATATAATACCATTAAGAATTCTGGTTGTGGTGAACTTACAGTAATCTAGTTCTCATTGATAACGTTTGGTATTCATGTGGAAGATGGCTACTATTTAAGTCTTGTTTTTTTCCTTATTTCCTCTTTTTTTTGATACTTAAAAGTCATGTGAATGATCCTAACTTAGAGACAAAACGAGCATCTGGTCATCTTAAATGAAGTTGGGTGGGGTGGACTTCAGTTTTTTATTTCAGTACAAGCTTTGGTAAATTTCTGAGAACCAGTGATTCTGAGATTTATATTCTAATGCATCCCAACAGATAAATTTGGTCAACGAGCATTTGTGGGAAAAGTCTGCATGGATATGAATGAGAGTGTTCCACAATACAGAGAGATTACTGCTGACTCTGTCCAAGAGACAGAAAGGTAAAATGATGAAATTGATGGCATAGCCTTTTGAAATAAGATTTTTCATACATCTGAAAAGGGAACGTGAATCTCTCTAAGAGCTTACAGGTGTGAATTTATTTGCAACAGTTTTTTTCTTCCAACAGTACTGTCTGCTATAGTCCTGGCAATTTCTGCATATTCAGTTGCTACACAGCCCAAGTAGCATCTCCCTGGCTTTTCCTAAGAGAGGGAGAAACCACAGATCTAGGGTTTGAGAGGATATGTATTTTCTGCTTCCTCTTTTCCTTTTCACAGCTGGGTATGGAGGTCATGGGACCTGACATATGATGGTGAGGTGGCCAGTTCCTTTGTCCCCATTAACTTCTCAGCTATTTCCTTCCATCATTTAGGTTAAAGCTTTATTGAAGTTGTAGAACTCAGCTTTCATATACCCAATTTTAAACATCTTTTCTCCCTTTCAGCACCAATCAAACTACTCCAACATGCAGCTGAGAGAATGAAGGAGAATCAAATCAAGGCAATTTTTGTAGTTGAGGAGAACCAAGACTGGAGTATGGCAGCTCACTATCATATGTTTCTCTTGCCTTTCACACCCATGCTCAGAAAACTGTCAAGCAGACATACAGCTCTTCTCATGGAACTATTTATTTACTTACATAAACGTTTCAAATGTCATGCTGAAAGAGAAAACCCCTTAGAGTAATATAAATATCTAATGGCACTTGTGTGAGCTCGCTCCCTTGTTTTTACAAATAATGCTAAAGGCATGACAATAAAAGTTAGAAATGGTCATGTATTTTTAATGGTGTTTATATTTAAAGACATTTTAAAAACATGTAGTATTAGTTACCTTCATTCTTCTAACATTTGTTTTCCTCTGTGTAAATCCCCAGCTTCCATAATATGGCACAAGTCCTCCCAAATGGGCCTGAAAGAAGCAGAAGTTACAGTTCTGATAGTTTTAAAAGCTTCAGAAGGATCTAAATAACTTTCTTTTAAATATTTATCTTGCGCTTCCATTCCTTTTTGGTTGTGTAATAAGAAACTCAACTTTGTTTCTCAACTTTGGGTGAGAAGTTGCCACAAGTGTTATGTAGCTGTCTAGGGAAGAGAGCTGTGTGCTTCTTGGCTTGGATCTGGAGAACTTACCTGAGTCACAGCAATACAGTTGCAGAAGGATGAAAAAGCTGTTTCATTAAGAGGACAACATGTTAGTCAGGTTTTTGTTGCTTGGTTTTTTAAGAATCTAAGAAATGTGATCTATCACACTGTCAGAAAATGGACTACACTCATTTCAGTTACTTAATGTCCAGAAATATTTGTATTGCGTGCATGGAAATAAGGTAGAATTCCAAGTGATTCATGTATTAAATTTAAATTAATCAAGGATTTGAATCTACCATTCTTTGTCAAAGATAATTTAATAAAAAGTTAAGGAATTGAACTCTAGATACCATCTATGGTACTATTAGTTACAGTCAGCTGCAAAGAAGAGAACCTATGTTCAAGTCTGTTCTGCTACAGATGACAGTGGTTTAAAGCTGAACTTCCTTCCTCATAGAGAAGTACATAAGCCAACAAACTATAGGGTGTATTTACAAAACATATTTCATCACATTTAATCAGTTTTGAAACAGTTCACACTGTCCAAAGAATGTGAGAAAGCAAGCAAGCAGCCATATGGTTAATTTTGGCTTGTCACCTGGACATCATATTTCTGTTAGAGCTTCTGCTCAAGTGAGTATTTTATTATATCGGGTTAATCAGTAAGAGAAGAGACATGCAGATAATAGCTAATTCACTTTTCATTTTGTCTCTCAAAGTTAGAAAATGGCGGGTTCAAACTCCTTGGTCATTGCAGAAATCAAACTCGGGTGTCTCACTTCCACCTGGTGATCTAGCATGAACTTCAGGGCTGTGCATGTAGCCTCTAGCATCATTTTCTTTTCCCTCTGAAGACATTTGATAAAATCGACACAACATGTATTGTCATCAAAATGACACAGTTTTCTTACTATGAACTGTGACATAAAAATTGTCCAGAAAGCATCTCAAACTGTTTTTCTGAAGTCACATACACTGAGCAAAGGGCTTTCAAAGAATTTCCTCCTTCCAAAGTAAAAGGAAGTTTAGTTTGCTCATCTGCACTCTCTGTAGTGACAGCTTGAGGTTTTTTTTAGAGGGTGAGGTAGCATTTTATTTAACAGAGTAAGTAAATCTTTATTTTCCAGAAGGTAGATCATCTGTAGGTTAACATTAATAAAAGCATTTCCAAAAAATCAAGGGTTCTTTAAATGAATGAGAACATATGCATCTACTGTAAGATACAAAATATTGCTGCATCTTGTAGAATTTGGCTTTGAAAAGTTTTAAACACTGCAATTTCAAGTCATGGACAGACAAATTTAAGTTTGGTTTGTTTTTCCTTTCTTCAATATTGCAGCTTTAGGTTATAATTATGTTTTCAATTCATTTATTGTAGCATGTGTTTGGTTTTCAGGGAGAACTCAGAATAATTATTACTTGTCTAATGTTGAGTATTTCAATGGAAAAACAATAGTCTGCATGTTCAGATTCAAATTCAAAACTATCATAATTTGGTGCCACTATCCTGGTACGTTTTATTCCCTCTTTTTATTTTGTCTAAAAACTTGGCTCAGGATTTTGTAAAAAAAATGGATCTCTCTGAAACGTTTAACAGGGTATCCAAGTATATATTTTTTATCTTTTTATAATTCATGACATAGAGGACAGATTCATAGCAACCCTTTCTACCCTTTTCCAGGTTTGTTAAAGAACTACTGGAAAAGAAAGTAAGTAATCTTTTAAAATTCATTTCTGTATTCAGAAGATGCTGTGTAAACACATGAAATAATTAATCATGCTATCCAAATCTGTTGTCTTAGTGACAAATCAATAAATACACATCTTTCTGTGTAATAGACAGATACTATCACGCTGAAAAATGTTCTGCTTATCATGTTGAGAAATGTACACCTATATCAGTGTAAAATCAGTTTTCTGTGCTCAGAGCAGAGCAATGTCCCTTGTGTTTCTCTACTGAGTTTGAAAAACCTGGCTTCCTAGAAAGGGCAATTTTCCACTTAAGAAATGTGGAATTCAGTTTATCACTCTGTGGTATACAAGTAGACTAATTGAAGAAGTTCTCACCAGCAGAAATGATTGTTTTTTTCAGTAAATTTACTAATCCACTATAAAATTAATGTTTTGGGTCAGCTCATGTCTTAAAGTGCATTTCTAAAGAAATTCATGCTTACAGTCCTGTGGTAAAGATAGAAGTTTACACTTCAATATTATACACAGTAGTACTTTTACCTTTAGTTTTCAGTGGCTTCTTTTGACTTCCCATCTCCAAGTATTCAAGAGCAGTTGCCTGGAGTTTAATACCTAAACCATATATATCACTAGAGTAATGCCTAAAATGTGTATTACTAGAGTAAGCTAGCTAATTTGCAAAGACCTGAGCTCCTTTTTTCTGGGAGAGAATACAAGGAACTGCAGTCCAAGTTATCACTTACTGACTCGTGCAAGAATCTTGCCTCTGACTGATGATAGAATTGTAATCCTGTTGACTGTTTTTCTAGGAAAATTTTAATCTAGAAATGCAAGGTGTAAACCTCTGTAGATCTTGGTGTTTTCTCCACTGTTTCCTACTATATATCTGATTATACCACTATTCTTCCTATCTAGGGAGTTTAGGGGTTTGTGGCTGTTATAAGTAGAGAAGATTGAACAAGAAAATGGCTTTGGTTTTACAGAAGCTTGCAATTTTGCATCATTATATCTCCAATGGTCACAGAAGTGGGACTGAAAAATATCTGGTCATTCAACTGAGTTATTTCTCATCATGCACATAGACTGTCAGCAATATGAAAAAGTATCCAGTGCTGCTGAAGACTGGTAAAATTTCAGTGACTTGATGACAGTTCTAATGAAAACAAATTCTTTAATAAAGTTCATTGAAATTGTTGTGAGAAACCCCCCGCTTTCATCCTCCATTTCTGCAATGAAATGTCTAATGAAAGCAAGGTAATGACTGTACATCTTAATTTGAGCTGGCGAGGATGCAGTAAGCAATAAGCAATGAAGACAAAACGTAATTGCCATGTAAATACTAGTCTTACCTATGGTTATTGAAATATATATGTAGAATACAAACCCTGTCTTCTATTATTTTCAGTATCCCAGAGTACAGCCCATAATAACCCCCCGCTTTGGCCCCTCCTGCACAGAGGACTTGTTGAATGCCCTTGGGGATTTAGCGCAAACCCACAACCTCCGTGTGCAGGTAAGCTCTGAGAGCTCCATGTGCCGTTCAGATGGTGTGGACAGACAGCATGCTGGCCATCTAAAGATAGCTTTGGGAGGAGATGTGTATCTGCTGCCCTGATCTCAGCATCCACTCTGTTTTACGCTTGCTCTGTCTTTTGCCTCATATAATACACATCGTGTATTATTTTACCTATTATTTCAACATCTTCCAAAAACTAGAAGTGGGGCCGTTGTGTCACCACACTACAGGGATAGACATGTGTACCATCTCATATCATCACTTTTAAAGGAATAAATGGAGATACTTCTTTAGGTCCTATGAAAACTTCTTGATTAAAAAAGGTCTGATGAAAAAAGAAATGCAAGGACTAGATCTAACTATAGGCTTGTCCTGGTTTAGGGCAAATTCTGGGAGGGAACCTCCGAACAGGNACAAAAACTACTTTTTATGAATGTATGTTTAGCATCAGTAGATTGCTCAGAAGGTTGTAATGTCAGGTTCAGTGCTGATTGAGGGACTCCCTCTATGCATTTTCTTGTTGCAGAGTCACATAAGTGAGAATGAAGAAGAAGTCAAACTTGTGGAGAGCATGTTTCCTGCCTACCAGAATTACACCGAACTGTATGACAAAAACAAGCTGCTAACCAGCAAGGTAGCCACATAAAAACTTTCCCAACATAACTTACATTAATCCATGTAGAGAATATGATGTTTTGCTGTATTTACGTGAAAAATTTGTATTGTTCTGTCAAGGTCAGTGACATCTGGGGAAAAGTAAATTTGTTTTATGTTCTCTGTTGAGGTGATGGATCCTTCAACAAGACCACACTGTTCCTAAGTATTTTAGAGGAGGTGAAAAATAAACACATTTTATGCTCCCTGATTCATTTTCCAAAGTCTCCGAAGAGAATTAGGGCAGTGGGATTAGAAGGAAGCTAGGTAAAGCTGGTATTGTAGGAACTAGTAATTCTTGGACAGGATCTAGTTATCCTTATATTCCAAGGATATTATCCAGTTTTTGCACATTAGTTTGCCTGAGGATTTCTTCTGTGGTATTACATTAGGACCAACTTCATTTTCTTCCTATGGAGAAGCAGCCCTCCCTGTTGAATTGTAAACATCAACCTCGCTTGCAGAGAGGTGGACTTAACTGCTTTGACTATCCAAAAGCACTATCATCTCATTTAACCAGCTGATTTTACCACTCTCTGAGAGGCACACTAGCCTGAAGAATTGAAATTCATTACAGTTTTATGCTGTTGAGATAATGTAATATACCTGCCCACGCTAATTACAGGCTGGAGAGCCAGGGCACACCTAATTAGATAGTGGACTGCCCATGCAAAAGTGAATACAAACAACCCAACTACAGTCAGAGTACTTAAACATCGGCCAAGTTCATTTAAAAATTTAGGAGACAATTTTCAGATGCTCAAGGGGCAGCCTGAAACTCCCTGGCAATTAGCTATTGAACTCCCATTTCTGTGTTTGAAATTATATCCCAGTAAATTACTTTTTTATTGTCCTTCTTGCTTGATAAATCAATATGGACTACAGAAGTATGTACACAGTATTAACCTTTGTTTTCTCACACGGTCCTTTGCATGCCAATGTGATACGCGAATATTCTAATGAGCATATTTGTGCTGCAAAAGCACAGGTCTTAATTCTGTGACTTGTATGCACACAAGTGAAAATGGTAATGAAAAATCATGATTACTGGTGCCTTCTGGAGTCAGGTTCCTGGATATTTGGGAAAGCATTCTATTAAACACAAGCATAGTAATAGAACTTCAGGTATTGTCTCCCCATCCACTCAAACTAAGATACCAAATCAATTTTTTTGAAGTGTTTTAAAAGCAGGGGGTTTTTTTTGGAGCTGTAGCTGAAATGTTTCTCTCTTTTTAAAAACAGTACAGATTGGCAGGTATAAGCTTCAGTAGCTACCATATGTAGGTCTTTATCTGAAGACATGGCTATTCTTGTGTTTTCAGCTACATTGAACTTGATGAGTAGAGATGGGAGGAGTATAGTGCCATTAGGAGATGCTCAGTGGAAGCAGTCTCTGTGCCATGCTCAATTTTATGTGCAGATTGCAAGATAAGAGCTCTTGCTCTTCCCTTTCAGCGGGCATTTGGCATATGAGGTAATGCCAATTAGATTTATATGGGAATAATTGGTTTATGCTCTATTAAATTATCCTATCCTATACTTGTATGTTTTTCTTGTGAACTTATTTTTAAAGTCAGCTTTATGGGCTAAGAAATAAAAGTAATTTATCAGTTGCATAAAAAATTAGATTATTTTACTTAAAGAATATTCAATATCTCTTTCCCTGGTGTAAACCTTTAGAGAACCAATGGGAAATGTGCTAAGAGTACATACATCTTCCATTTTATCTGACGTATTCCTAGCCCCAGTACTTAATCTCTGTGCTAGCTACAAAATATAAATTGTAAACTTGCTATAGCATGAGGACAACCGGGAAGTTCTCACTTTTGTCTTTGGTCTCCGCAGTAACTTCAAGAGCAGCACCCTGTATTCTTATATTTAAAAAATGCAAAACAGCTGAAGGAATGATATGTCAGGCACACTGAAGTTAATCAGTTTTTCCCTTGTGGGTTTTAAGAGCTCATTCAAGAAGTGCATTTGTTTCACTAGATGGTACTGTGTTCCTTTTTGGCTATTTAAAGCAGTGCAGCAAACCTCATAGCCACAGAAGTAAATTTAATATTTAGTAAATTGGTGATTCTCTTTTTCTTTAGACAGTGATGGCTCATGCCTGTCATCTTTCTGAAGAAGAGCTGAAACTTTTTAGTCTTCGTGGAGCTGCAATTTCCCATTGCCCCAATTCCAACTTTTCGTAAGTTAAAAAAAAAAAGAAAATAGCAATGGAGTATGTAAAATATACATATATTAAATAAACCTGTTGTTTGTGTGGTACCCTGAGTCCATGCATTGCAAAGCTGTTTATATGGTACCTCATTACACCATAAATGACATACTGCATTGAACATGACCATTCGTCATCCACTTCTGCATAGTGTGTTCCAGACCGATTTGTGGTCTTTCAGTTTAGTTATTGCATCTATATCCGTGTCTATATAAATATTTCTTTTCTAAAAATTTGTTTCTTTTAACTGTTCTGTCAGTGGTAGATTCAAGATATCTCCTTTCCCCCTGAAGTGTGCCTAAGTTTTGGGGGAATGGACTATAAAATCTTCTTTCTATTGAGCAGACATGAGATGCTGCATGATATCCAGCCAGAATAAATAATAAACCAAATCTTGTACACATTAAGGGAGAGTCTTCATCATAAAATGACTCTACAGCCTCGCTTTCCCTGAAGTTTTTCTGTGTGTAGCACACAGAATGTGTTTCTTCTTCCAATCCAGGTTGTGCAGCGGTGTCTTAAATGTGCGAAAGGTTCTCAAACACAACGTGAAGCTTGGTCTTGGCACAGGTTAGTAATTTGCTGTGAAGGTGGTTTCTTCTGGAGACCATTGGAAGATACAAAAACATTCACCATTTAATATTTAAAAATCAGCATGTCTCCAAATTTTGTTTTCTCCACTGGAGTAAGGAATTCTGGACTATTGAAATCTAGGGTTGGTCCAAAACTATTTTCAAGGAAAACAAAAGATTAATAAAGAGTTTTGTTGCTGTTGTGAGCTTAAATAGGGCTTGAACGACAACTTTTCAGGTTTCTGATTTTGTTTTGTGTTCTATTCACCTGACTTTGTGTGAGAGCACCTTTATTGGGAAGTATGCCATCAGAGACAGTGCTTAGCAGTAGAACTTGGGTTTACCACATATGTCTCTTCATAACTTTGAATAAAAGCTAATAGAAATTTTACATAACGAATTATACGCAAATCTTGTTTCTAAGAGTCTGATCCCTTCTAGATGTTGCTGGTGGATATTCAACTTCTATGCTTGATGCTATAAGGAAAACAATGATGGCATCTAATAGCCTTCAGATCAATAAAGTGAATGAAACAGGACTAACTCTTGAAGAAGCTTTTCAGCTTGCCACTCTGGGAGGAAGCCAAGGTAAGAAGAAAATTCTTTAGTGTGCACACGGAGAGCTACAACGCTTTTTGATGTCTCCCTGTCTTTGAAGGAGATTCGCAGATTTTCTGATGGCAGAGTGAAATCTAACTGGTGGGCAGAGATAATCCTTCAGTTTCTCATACCCGTATTAGGCTTTCAGAGAGGAGTACACTGTTAATGCTGAGACTTTATTAACAAAATCTTAATGGCTTTTCAGGGTTGTACATTTGCTTTGCAAAGCTACTCAGACTTCTTAGTCATAAGACTATAAGCACTTGTCTATTTATTGTACCAGCTGGAAATTAGTTTTCTCAGCAACCATCACCTAGAAGAAGAACTGCAATTACTTTAAAAACATGCATTCTATTTGTCATCAGTTTCTAATTTTTCTTGTGCTTTTTGAGCTGTTAGTGAGGCAGTTTATTGCAAATCAAAACATCATGCAAATCACTTCCCACTCGGGGAAAAGCAGAAAATTTAAACAGGCTTTCCACCATGGTTGTTCAAAACATAGTTGCATCTGCCGAATGCAGTCATATAGTGTATGGGTTATCCAGTTTTGGAGAATCTGTTTTTTTAATGATCAGTAAGCACATAAAAATAGATACAATTAAGGAGTTTCAGTGGAACTGGTATGATTTAGCAGAGAGGAAATCCACACATAAGTGAAAACTTATAACGTTTCAGTTAGCAGAAATGAGCTCACTACTTTCTAAAGCACTGGTCCCAAGCCTTCTCAGTGTAACCTGTCTGTAGCTGCCAAAAAACTCCGTTGGGAGTTAAAAATGGAAGTTTAAAAGATGTAGTGAAAATGTCATCAAACAGGTCTCTTCAGGATTATGTTTGAATTCCTGGAGAGTGTAACAGGGGGAATCAAGAAGACAGAAGATGAACAGGAAACAAAAAGTGGTTTTTTTTCCTGCAATATATACTGTTCTACAAAGTGTGTGAATAACCTAACTGAGACACAGAAAGGAAGACTCACAAAAATCCTAACTCGTATGTGGTTTCCCTTCCCAGCTACTCTTGTGCTTTGTCTATATTAGGTTTCCTTAGTAAAGTATTAACTCTGTATATTATTTAAAGCTGTTTTATCCTTACTGAATCACTTTTAAGGGTAGAATATAAATTACTTCTACAAGCTTTCAGTAGCCTGGATACTGAAAGGGAAAATTTCAGTAGCAGAAATTTAAATGAGTGATTATTTTGTTGGAATAATTTGCTTTCTTAAGACTCCAAAAGACTTGTCACCCTCTTGTGTTTAATCTAAAAATTGCATTCTGCTCAAAAACCTGAAGGAACATGAGATCATTTTAGTTGAAACTAATAGGTAATCAAAATATTTCATAATTTGTAGGAGTTTAAATGTCTTTAAAATAGTGTGATATTCCTGCCACTGACAAACTTCAGTGAAGACTGAAGTTCCTTTATCAGAGCAATCTGAAAATAAATGAACAAATTATTTACAGATATTAAGCTCTTTGATAACCTAATTTCAGATTATTGGAAAAATTTATTTAATTCACAAATACTTTCTACAACTTCAAACGGTCCTAAATTGTTTCTAAAGAGGCACAAAGGCTTCTCTTTAGATATTCTAAGCACTTGTAAGCACGCAGTCCCTGAAGATTATTATGCAGGTTTTCAGGGCATGTAGACCTGAGAACCTGTGGTTATAATGAAACTTTGAAAAAATAAAACTAAATAATAGACAAAGCCAAGTCTTACAGGTACGAATGAGACCTTCAGGCTGGCTATGATTATTTTTCCACACCACATTATTCTTTGTTCTTGTTAATTGCAATTACTCACTGGACACCTCTTTTATTATCATATTACTTTATATTACTATTGCAATAGGCCTATACAACCTTTCAAAATTGCTTAAACTTTTTAAGAAGTTGAGTGTTATTATATGCTTTACTGTTTCTCTGACTTAATTTCATTGCCATATTTGAAGTTTGAGTGTTTTTGCAATATAACCTGTTGTTTCTTAAGTCTTTTAAGAGCTCAGGTGCTAACATAGTCACTATTCAATTTGGTTTGGGGTTTTTCCTTGTAATCATCTAAATTTTTAATCATCTTATGAATATTTCAAGTAGGTCGCCAGGTGCTTCTACATGGTGGAAGGAGGTTGATCCTGAAGACGTGTTTATGAGCTTATTTTCTTCCTCAGCTCTAGGACTAGATGATGTGATTGGAAACTTTGAGGTAGGAAAAGAATTTGATGCACTGCTGATCAACACGAAGGCTTCAGACAGCCCTTTTGACTTGTTCTCTGCTGATGATTTTGAGGTAATCAGAATGGGATTGATGCTCGAAAAAATTAATGGAAATTATGTGGGGAAGGTCCACGACACAGACAGAAAAGGTATCTTGATTCTGGTGACAGGAATACACCCCTGTTTTCTGTGTTTCAGCATAGATGTTCCATATTTGTTTTTTCTTCAGAATCTTGCTGACCCCAGGGACAGTGCCATAACTCCATGAGCAAAAATGCATGTAATATTTTTAATGCATGTTTGATTAGCCCAAGATGACAATTACAGTTATCTATTTGCAGTGACACGTGGCAGCCAAGAAAAAGCAATTTAGTTTCAGTCAATACTTAGAGTTCAGACTGAAAAATGGCAACCTGTTCCCAGAGAAAAGTTAGATTTCCTTTTTTATATTGTTGTTAAAAAATGAAGCAAGCACTCAAGATGGTTAATTTGAGTTAAAAGCACAGCTGTAATCTTAACATTAAAGCAGTGTTGGCTTTACTGCATGGAAACACCTTCTCATTCAAAAACCTTCTCTGACTAAATAAGATAATTAAGAGCTGTTACTTGCATTCATAGATGTGGCCAGAAATAATTCCATTTCTGTAAAAAGTATTATTTTTAAGTTGAAGTTAAACTTTATAAGCTAAGTTATTGGTCCTTAGCACTATAAATGTTTAAATTTTAAATGCTTATTTTGAAAAAGTAAATTATGTATGTTAGGTTCTGATTTCACTGTTACTAAGAATATTTAGGAGATCTGTTTTTATCAGTTCTTTCAGGCTTCAAATGATTATGATCTGGGAAAGCACATACTGCTTTCTGAGTTTGTTTTCTCCCATTTTTTTATAGGACACTCTCCAGAAATTCCTGTATCTAGGTATGTTTTGATTTTCATTTCAGGGTGAATTCTTATTTCCTACATCAAGTGTTGTCTAAATTAATGTTGGGGTTAATAGTAAATTTATTTTTATATAATTAAGTATACATTTGTTTGCAGTAATTAAATATATTTATTCAACTCCTATATGAACAGTAACATGTCCCTAATAATTAGTATTAATATTTTAGATTAATAAATAAAAACTGGTTTATAATTATTTGTAAATATATTCGGGTGGTGTCTGGACCGAGGCTGCACTGCTGCTGTGTTGGGACGTCGAGGTGCCTGGTGCCAGCTCTGGCCACAGCTGTGCCATGCTCTAGTGAGACTTTGGCCTTTCTGAGGAGCTGTCTGGGTCACACCAACTTTCTTGCTGGCTGGTTCCCAGGCCAGTTCAGATTCTGTGCAACAAATCGTTTTCTGGACAGATATATAATATGTTCAGGGTTTGGATCTACTGAATATACAGAAGATCCATAACACTGCTGCAGCAGCTGAATGCTATGTTTATTAAAAAAAAACAAACAAAAAGGTTGCTAAAACATTTCTTGATCTTTGTGGGAGCCCTGACTCTTTCTCTCCAATGGACTTTCTAAGTTCTAAGAAATGGTTGCTGCAAATAATGTGTTCCAAAACTATTTTTGTGGAATGCATAGTTTTCATTAATTAAATCAGTGTATACATTTAAGTGCAAATCTCTGTTTTGACCATGTTATTTCAGGTGATGATCGGAATATTTCTGAAGTGTATGTGGCTGGAAAGCAAGTGGTTCCTTTTTCAAGCTCTGTATAAATCCATTTTCCTTTTGCAAAATACTCTGCTGATCATTCTACATCTGATTTGG
Organism: Donacobius atricapilla; assembly: GCA_013397315.1. Classification (NCBI taxonomy): domain Eukaryota; kingdom Metazoa; phylum Chordata; class Aves; order Passeriformes; family Mimidae; genus Donacobius; species Donacobius atricapilla. The sequence continues at coordinate 21,029 of WBMY01012581.1, forward strand.
AAAAGATTGATTAAACACAGTGCCTGATCATCAGGAATGACACCTCACTTTTGGATAATGTTATAAAACTTGCAAACATTGAAAATTTTGTTAGCCCTTTCAAGAATTATTTTACTGGAATTTTCATAGTTCTAGAAAACTGTATGGCTATTCAAATTTCTTTGTAAAAATAACATTTGTGCATTGATTGGGGATTTGATAAATACGTTATTTAAAGAGGACACCTGCTGCTCTGTTTAATAATAGTATAGGAAGCATTATGTGGAACAATGAGATGCTCATTGTCTATAGGAATAAAAAAAAAAAAACAGTGCTTGTAAATTCATTTTGCAGGTAATGAATATCCTGGGAGCATACATTTTCCATAATATTATCATCAAGTATGGAAAAATCCGTGTCATTTTGGACAAAGTAGTTTTCAGTTTTCCCTAGGAGCATTTTTAAAATAAATATTTAATTTAAAGCATTATTTTTTAAGAGGAATTAAGAAAGAAGTGTGTGTTTATAAATAAATATGGGTCTTTATCAAAGAGTTTAGATTTGTCATTTGTAGTCAGACAATCCATTAAATTACCTTGATCTGAGTGATGGCTGAATGAAACTTAAATTAGAAGCAAGCACTAAGATATCTCTGCAGGCTACATAGTGGCAAACAGTTTAAGAGGATTTTCTGGACTAGAAGGAGTGCTTCATCTAGTTCAGCATCCTGCAGAATCTTCCCAAACTCATTTGCTCCTGACTGTTCAGACAAGATGATATGATGTCCCTTCTCCTTTCTGTAAGGAAAGTGAGGGCATTTAAAAATTTCTGGGAGAAATGGTCTCTTTCTGGCCATTACCACCTTTGACTTGAGGTGAAAATCATCTCTGAAAAAGGCAGCTCAGCTTTACTGTGCTCTTTGCATTTTTCAATGTGGCAGCCATAATTCCAGCCCTGTACAATTCCAAGATTCCAGGTAAAAAATATGCCCTTTTTGTTTTGGAAATCTGTCTGACTTCCTTTCCTAAAAAGGCATATTTCCCTGCTTT
>WBMY01012581.1:24294-51944 GCA_013397315.1 Donacobius atricapilla
GAAATTAAACAACTGAACACTAAGGCGATATGAGTATGTGGAAGAAAATAAAAGGAATAATTTTCAGTCAGTATAAATTGACACATATGACAGTGTAAATTGACTGATTAAAGATAAAACCTCTGGAAAAATGTACATGCAACAGATTCCAGATATCTCTCCCCACAAATTCTCTTACCAGATGGTGGATGAGATCTTTCTTTCTTAATATGTCTTTATGTTCAATGGTAGCGCACCATTCAGACAAAGGGAAAAAAAAGGTGTTTGTGTAGAGCTTGCTTGTTGGGACAATATGCTTATGGTGTCCTATGGTCAGATGAGCACTTATTTATTATAAATAGAATGTATTTGAATTACTGTTATATGTTGATCTCATTGTGTCACTTCAGGTTTTGAAATACTAGTAAGAATTGCCTATGCATTATGCAGCATTATTTAAATTATTCCTGTGTGGCAAGTGGAGTTCTGCACTTTAAAATGTTGCCTTGGCCTAATGTTTATATTTATGCTGTATTTTTGTGCAATCCTAAGGTTTTGTAGGGGGAAAAAATGTGTATTTTTTCACTGTATTGAAATTTTTAGTAAGCCTGCTTTCTTTTAGAAAAGGGAACTTTAAAATAACCCTGTCTAAAAGTCTGTGCCTGATTATACACTCACGAATGGAAAAAATTATAATGGTTTTATGAACTTGAACAGTAACATTTAATGTAAAAAGAAGTGCAGATAAAGAAAATGTTTTCAATATAATTATAATTATGATAATGTAATGCAAGTTAGAAAAAGCTATTATTGTTGAATATCTACAGTTTTATTGAGCAAAAGAGAACAGTTATTCTTGATTATTCATTTAAAAGAGTACTTAAGTCTTGAAAAACAAAAAGCCCAAGTTCTTTCAAAGAATATCCCAGTTTTAAAAGGAAAAGATACTAATGTCATTACTCAGACAAGCTGTTTAAAAATATTATTTTAAGCATTTCCAGGAACAATCTGTAACAGATAAGGTGGACATCTTTTAAAGTTCTGGATTTTCATGAATAAACCATGCTGCTTTATTTGCAGCCTGGTATGTGTTCGGAGTCAAATCACCTGTAAAATTATAGTGTTGAGTCACAGAATAAGCTGAGTTGAAAGGGATCCTCAAGGATCATCATGTCCAGCTCCTGGCCCTACATAACACCATGCCCAAGGACAGGATAAAAATGAATTGCGGAAGACATTCAAAAAGACCGGTAGCAGAATACAAAACTGCAGTGTAGAAAGGAGATAGAGGAACACATAAAAAGATGTCATGTCAGTGAAATTTTCAGTGTGAAACACTCAGAAAAAAAGATAGATTCTCAGGTAATATTCTATTACATCATGGATGCCATTCCTTCTAAAAGTCATTGAGGTCCAAAACCTGACCAGATTTCCAAAGCAGTTTGCTTACATGCTTAATAATACAAGCTCAAATACCTGCTTGTGGCATAATTATGTAACTCTTTACAACTTCTGGACCTATGCTCTAAGATTTAAATCAAAATTACCTGCAATGGCTCCAGAAGAAACATAAAGTAAGGGCATTTTACATTTTATCTACACCTGTCCTGTGAAACATTTAGCACTGGCCAGAACAGAGGCTGAATTAGTCCAGCCCCAGTGAAGAATTTCAGTTTCTGCATGCCCCAGACATCATTCCCTGTCATGTGCCTGGNAGGAATTTAGAACAGCACTGTTGTCTCAAAGCAAAATGTTAATAGGGGCTAGAACTTGAACTATTTCCCCTCTGTCCTCATCCTGTCACAGAACTTAGTAGATTAATACTAATTGAAGCAACCTTCTTCTACCTTCCTCCCTTTCCTCCAACACTACCTCCCCCCCCCACCNTTTTGTGCAATCCTAAGGTTTTGTAGGGGGAAAAAATGTGTATTTTTTCACTGTATTGAAATTTTTAGTAAGCCTGCTTTCTTTTAGAAAAGGGAACTTTAAAATAACCCTGTCTAAAAGTCTGTGCCTGATTATACACTCACGAATGGAAAAAATTATAATGGTTTTATGAACTTGAACAGTAACATTTAATGTAAAAAGAAGTGCAGATAAAGAAAATGTTTTCAATATAATTATAATTATGATAATGTAATGCAAGTTAGAAAAAGCTATTATTGTTGAATATCTACAGTTTTATTGAGCAAAAGAGAACAGTTATTCTTGATTATTCATTTAAAAGAGTACTTAAGTCTTGAAAAACAAAAAGCCCAAGTTCTTTCAAAGAATATCCCAGTTTTAAAAGGAAAAGATACTAATGTCATTACTCAGACAAGCTGTTTAAAAATATTATTTTAAGCATTTCCAGGAACAATCTGTAACAGATAAGGTGGACATCTTTTAAAGTTCTGGATTTTCATGAATAAACCATGCTGCTTTATTTGCAGCCTGGTATGTGTTCGGAGTCAAATCACCTGTAAAATTATAGTGTTGAGTCACAGAATAAGCTGAGTTGAAAGGGATCCTCAAGGATCATCATGTCCAGCTCCTGGCCCTACATAACACCATGCCCAAGGACAGGATAAAAATGAATTGCGGAAGACATTCAAAAAGACCGGTAGCAGAATACAAAACTGCAGTGTAGAAAGGAGATAGAGGAACACATAAAAAGATGTCATGTCAGTGAAATTTTCAGTGTGAAACACTCAGAAAAAAAGATAGATTCTCAGGTAATATTCTATTACATCATGGATGCCATTCCTTCTAAAAGTCATTGAGGTCCAAAACCTGACCAGATTTCCAAAGCAGTTTGCTTACATGCTTAATAATACAAGCTCAAATACCTGCTTGTGGCATAATTATGTAACTCTTTACAACTTCTGGACCTATGCTCTAAGATTTAAATCAAAATTACCTGCAATGGCTCCAGAAGAAACATAAAGTAAGGGCATTTTACATTTTATCTACACCTGTCCTGTGAAACATTTAGCACTGGCCAGAACAGAGGCTGAATTAGTCCAGCCCCAGTGAAGAATTTCAGTTTCTGCATGCCCCAGACATCATTCCCTGTCATGTGCCTGGTGCTACAGTGATAACTGAGTTCAACACAGGACAAAGAGCCTGGTGTGACTGAAGTGACTGAATACAAACTGGTTTAAATATCAGATTGTTTAGAAATTAAGCTCTTTGCTGAGACCACAGCATGTTTTAAATTACACAATCATATATCTAGTACTGAACTTCTAGATACTAGGACTTTAGCTTAAAGCTGTGAGGTTTTTAAGCCCTTGCACTACATGTGCAACAACTCATGCTTTTCTCAACAGAGAAACCAGCAAATGACATCTGCAAGGTATGAGAAAAGTAACAACAAAATCAACAAATACCATTTTTGGGAAGCCAAAAGGACATCAGCAACATAAACAACAATCTGTTTTTTAAAGTTAATAGAACTGCTAGTTTTTATGGAAAGGCTGGTTTTGGGAGGCAGTTTCCTGGAAACTTCAATGGAAATTCTTTCTTAGAAAATGCCCAGAATCAGCGTGCTCCAGCCAAAAGGTCCCTTGTGGCTTCTGCAGAGGCAGTTGCTTCTGCAGAAGTGCATTAGTCATGCCTAGACCCTCACTTCTTTACCCTGTCATGACTCAAAAGTGTGTATTAGCTTAGTTCTGGCATCGGTTTGTGGTTTCTCATAGACTTAGTCTTAGTTTGAAAATAACTATGCTAAAGGAGTGGAGCTGGGAGAAGAATAAGGATAAAGGGCAATCTTTAATCAGCCTGCCTAATGCTTCAACACAAAATATTTGTCCAACCAGGTAGGTGTTGTTACATGTGCACAGCTCTTAGACTCAATGATTTGGCTTAATGACTTGGGTCATCTTGTAACAATTAAACTCAGTCAAGGCTGGGACATAAACTGTAAGCAGCTGACAAATGTAAAAATGTTTTACCTTGATCTGCATTTAAGCCATCAGTGACTTTCCTTAGCCAACCGGTCCTAGGCATATTTAGATACAAAGAATTCCCTCGAGATAAGCCTGCAGGAGAAGGGGCCAGTTTTGGTGACAACTGGAGGCTGTAAACTGCATCCTGTCTGGCCTGGGGGATTTGGAGCTGGGTTGTGTACTCCTCTAACAAATTTTACTGAAGAAGCTTTTAGAAAGCATTAGCATGTGCTCCTTACCCTGAGGATGTTTGCATCCCTTGCTTCAAGACAAATTTTCTTTCCCCAAAGGAGAGTTCACAATCATGCTGGAGTAAGTTTTTCTGATGCTGATTTGTCTGCTTGTCACCTGTTGTGCATAAGCTCTGGTTCATGTGAAAATGCCTAACTGGAGTTAATGTTGTTGAATTTATCCTTCCTTTTGTACTTGTGCAGTTTCAAGGAAGAACAATGTATTAGGAGAAACTGGTATATGCGATTTCCACTGTTTTGCTTGGTTTTGGTCATACTGAATAGGAAGTAATGTACTGCTGAAACAAAATAAAGAGGCCTTGTGTTTACATCAACCCTCATCTCTTTCTGTATTTGACTTTTGAGAAGAGAGAGAAAGCTGACAAGCTGACTAATAAACAATGAAGGTCAAAATTCACAGCAACATTCCCTGTTCTCTAGGGAACCTGGGAAAGTCCCCATCACAGGAGTTTACAAACTCTGCTTAGTGTCTACAACATTATTTTAGGGGATCTTTTTTCAGATTCAAAGCTCTTACAGGTTTTGATGTATCTTTATTACCAGATTTGTTGGCTTCATAAATCAAAGCCAGTGCTTCAGTAACTACTTTATTTTTTTTGTGTGTGTTGAAGTATACTGTCCTGAAATGTTTGTCTCTTCTGCTTAACGAAAGAGTCACGTCTCCTTTAATGTGTGTTTCTTTATTTTCTTACTTTTGAAAGCCTTGGCATAAAAATTTCCCCAGTCTAAGCAACTCTGAAACTCACCAAAACAAAAACTGCCATTAGAGGACCACTAATTACACACTGAGGAATTGTATACAGAAATACTGAGAGTTATGTGCAAGCTGTTACCAACTTGTTCAAAATTTTGTGCACAAGAAATAAAGCTGTTCTGTATGTTCATCAACCAGCAGAGAAAACAAAGTGGAAGAAAACTTTATAGACTACTGTTCTTAATAGAGGGCCCATTTAGGCCTTCAACATGGGAATTCTGCTACTTGACACTTTACTTTTGAAAAACACCATTAAGAAATGCTTTTGCAGTATTTTACTGGAGTACTCTGTTGAGACTTACCTGTTTAAAGCAATGTGAGCCCCAGATGCGAGCAGAGTTCCATAAGGTGTAGAGGGTTTCCGAGTCAATTTGACAATCTGAGAGCCTTTGGTATGTGCTCAGTAAATCTCAGTATATACCTGTTTCACTACGAGTAGATGCAAGCACAGTTTGTACAAGTGTAAAGTGAGTTTGCAATCCCCTAAAAAAGTCACTGAATAATCTAGAACACTTTATCAGCATAAATTTATCAGTCTTCTCCCATGATTGTAAAGCAGAAAACAAAAAAATTCTCTTGGTTTGAAATCAGATGCTGGATCACTTATATTTCAGCTTAATGGGTTTGCAGTTCAAGGCTTAAGAGCATAGTTAAAATGCAAAATGCAGGTTGCTTGCCCTATGCTTGTACTCTGTAATCAGCTGTTTTCCTTTCAAAGTATGTGACTACATTCTTGCATTATTTTTAATTAAATATGGCCTTTAGGAATTACCTTAAAAATATGGCATAAAGGCCATGAAATCAAGCTGAAATAAGGAATGCCTCTTCCTCTCATAATTGGTCTTAGTTGTAACATCTCAAAATAAGGAAGTATTTTTCTTCTTAAAAACTGGAAGTATTAAGCAGTAGGTACATTTTCATCTCAGCCTCTGCTTGAACCAGTCTCAGCTCCCTTTCACGCTGGTGAAAGTTCACAGCTGTCGGAAACCCAAAATCTCTGATAATTCATAGAGAATATCAATTCCAGCTAGCTAAGGGCAGCATTAATGCTCAATGTATATTCTCAAGGCTCTAAAAATGACTCTCTGGCCTTTTAATTTTGAGAAGGAATCCCCATTGTTGTATTTTTATGACTTGTGAAACAGCAAACTGATGTGCCACATGAGATCAGCACTGCCTTGCAGAACACAGCAGCCAGTGGTGAGCAATCCTCCCCACCTCAGCTGAGGGGCTGCCTCTGGGTGGTTCTAGCATTGTTAAACAAAATTCTTATGCTTCGAGGGTAACAGGAAGAATGAAGAGTTTGAACTGTGTGCAGCAGATGCTGTTACAGAAATAGAGATTCACAGATTTTATAAGCGTAAACCTATAAAGAATTGATGAGTTGCAATCCTCTTCTCTGACCTTTCCAGGTCAGAGAGGGGTGGCTGAGGCATTCATGAGGCCATGTCTCCCTTCTTCAACCCTTGGAGCTGAATATCTCAGTCACACACACACAGAGTAGGTTGGAGTGACCAGTGGATTAGAGTTGTTTCAGGCACAGTATGTAAGAGCAACATAACACTGTGCACATGTTAAGTACCCAGTGTCTCAACTCATTATATGTCTTGTTCCCTTAAGTGTAAGATGAACCCTGTGCTAACAGTTTGGGAGGTTGCTTGGACATCCCATTGCTCAGCCAGCCTACAGAAGCAGCCCAGACTCTCTCTGGAGGCCTGCTGGAGAGCAAGGAGATCCCACCACCAGGGCATCCTCGTCTCAATGACATCGCAAACTGTCAAATTAAATTCAAATTCCTGCATTTGCACTTCTGATACAAAAGCCATCTCAGTGCAGTTAATGCAGCTCTCAGCTGCACCCCTGCCTGTTTTGGGAGCTGCTGCTCTCCTGTAGCAGCTGCCGCTTCTCTGTAGGTGCTGATGTGCAGCATCAGGTGAGGCAGCAGAGGTGAGCTACCTTCATAAACTCCTGCACTTCAGTCTTTCCTCTCTCTAAAAGGAACGGGGCTTGGAAGTATTACCTCCCCCCGCCCCCCCCCGCCCCTGTAAAACCCTGTGAAGAGTTAAAGGGGAAAGAAAAGATATGAAAATAAGAGAGAAAAAGGAAAGAAAGTGCAAAAGGAATAGTGAGAAGAACAGCAGGAGGGGAAAAACAGAAAAGTTTTCAGCTTTTTCCTACACTATTTCCTGGGCTTTATCTTAGAGCAGTGTTTCATACCAGTGGAAGCAGCCCAGGGAGGTGGCTGGAGGGTGGTACCTGCTTGTGCTGCTCTTCCCTATCCCTGCACAGGCCTTCTCCTGCATTTCCTGGAGCATGACTCCTCAAGGCTGGCTGGAAGGACATCTACAGTCATCCTAATCCCCTGGTAAACCACAGCCCTGTGAGAATGCCCCTTCAAAGTATCGTATTTCATCACTTTTTGTGAGCCCTTCACACCTCTGAAGCACAGTCCATCACCTAGAGAACCAACTGCTTGCATGCAATTTGCGTTGCCCTACAATATCTACTACCATTTCATACTCCATGGCCTCCAATGCCGCATAAACCTTCCATTGAAAAAGTCCTCCAGACTTCTTGTAGTCCTTAAATTTGCAGTGGAGACGAGGACATGACACGCCCAAAGAAACACCTTACTGTTTAGGCCATGAAAATTGCATTTTTACAATTGCTGCAACAATAACAAAACCTTCAGCAACATTGACCCCCCAGGATCTGTGGAGCTATGTGATGGTTGTTGTCTACAGCGCGGATGTTACACAGGCTGCACTGCTCAGGGCTACAGCCTGTGCAAGCCTGAAATGAAGGTGGGCCATGGTACACCTCTCAGCACCTTACCTTGTCCCAGTCACACATGAGTGTGTGACAGCACATCACATGTAGCTGCAGGATCTGTGCCAGGCTTCACAATAGCTCCTTCCAGGGCAGGAAGCCGTGGACACAGGTGTGCTTGTGCTTGCAGCTAACCCTCTCCATTATTTTCTAGGTCTTTCCTGCGAAATGTAATTTGATTTAATTCAAAGTGCCTGGTAACCTTTCTCCAAAAAGAGTTTTGCTGCTGAGTGAGAAGAAAGTAGATGTACTTTTAAGGTGATGAAAAAGTAAGTACACAGTTGTCACAAATGAGTGATTTAGATCACTTGAGGAATCACTGTCAAAGGTATTAAAAAAGCAATTTTAATATAAATTTCCAGAAGCACAGCTTAACAAAGTTCAATGGCAAGTTTCTTTGCATTACATACAAATACATGGGTGAAATATACAAAGTAAAATCAGAGAAGAATTGATTTAGAATTATTTACTAGGAGACATAAAATAGGTAAGGATGCAAAAGCAGAGAGCATCCTTCTGAGTCATGAGATTCAAGATGGACCCCCTCATTTTCTAAACAACCAGCAGATATCTGTCAAGTTCAAAACCCTCATGAGTGCAAGGGTAGCACTTGAGATTTCTCCTAACCTCCTGTAGAATGAATCATCTGCCTATTCATCCTGGCTAGGCGGTCTGTTACAGACTCCTACCAGGACATCCACTCTGCTGGCCCTCCCCTGATCTTTACCCACTCAATCTGTCATCATCATCATGGGTTTCAATCTAACCTAAGCAATACCTCACAAACAGTCCTACCCCACTGCCTCTCCTGCTTCACTTATCTCTTCTAAAGTTCTTGTAGCCACCAAAGAAAAAGTAAAATTGCACCCATCGCAGAAAAAATAATTATTTTCTCCTTGCAAATGTAATCTGTAAATTCTGCTGGGAATATTAAACTGTTGTGGGACTAAATAGGCATCAAGCTGGCTTGAGCAACTTTTCTCCTACATAATACCGATTCTGTGGTTTCCCAGAAGTCTTCAGCCACTGATGACTCTGGTCCTTCTGTCTTCAGACCAAAAAAGCCCCATAACTTTCTGATGTATGAAATTCTGATGTATTGATTTGGGAAAAAAATACAGGAAAGGGAGGCGGCACAAGAATACCAGAGTTGTTAACAATATTATATTCTTCACATGGGCAGCAGGTACATCTCTATGGCACACCACCCCCTCGTCACTGTGTGTCCTCTGCAGGGATAACTGCACTATTCTTTAGGCAAGGATGTGAAAGGCACTGAGCTGGGTCAGACCAAAGGTCTATCTAGCAAAACTGGCATGTTTCTAGTAAGGCTGATGAATAACCAGGATGTGCAGGAGGAAAGCAGGACACAGAACAAACCTTCCCTTGCAGACTTCCCTGCTTTCAGCCAGCGAATCGTATACATTTAAGTCAACACTACATTACAGAAATTTGTTTTAGCTCTTCAGTTTGTCTAGTCCCTTTCTGATACATTCATATTTTTTGCTCTTTGCAAAATCCAGCAACTGTGAATCCCTTCTATTCATTTTTTGTAGGGTGGCACAGTCCTTTCTTCTGTTTTGCTGGCTGCCTAAACACATCCCTGCTTCCCAGACTGCAAGCTCTAGGGAATAGTATAGTGTCACCTTTTTGACTAGCATCACTGCCATTAAAAAATGATTTCAAGGAAGACTAAGAATGTTTTTTGCTTCTTATATTTTTGTTTGATTTTTCAAATGGGTATGTTCATGTATTTATTTTGTAATTTGGTTTGATACAGAAAGATTAGGGCTGGACAGTAAATTACATGCAAAGCAGACAGGACTCATTTCTCAGAAAACAAGGAGGAGCTGCCAGTACTGCCTATCCCCCAAAAAACCAGACCATTTCATAGACCTGGAAGTAGCAGAACATTTTGCACATTTTGCAAGGGCCAAACAGGCTGGCATTTGCTTGAAGCCATTAAAATATCTTGTTTCTCCATGCTAAGGCTGACAGACATGTTGAGCTGGGAATTGCTCAGAGATGGTGTCAGATTCAGGGTTCACCAGACTTCAAAAGAAATATTGTACAGCTAACATCCTTCCCTTGATCCAAGCCTGATTTACAGCATCAAGTTTCTACCTTTTCCTCCTTCCTGTACAAACGTGCTCTGTGGCTTGAGAGCCACTATGAAGAGGATAGCAGAAACTCTATGACAGGGCATAGAAGGAGGGGAGAGAACACTGCCCCTTGTGTATGTAAAACTTAATTCTTCAAATAAATCCTTTCTGACAGAAGAGGAGTGCAATCAGAATATGGAATGTTGCACTTCTAGTAAGGATGAGAGAAGAACAGGCAGTATAGCTGGTGGCAGTGTCACCCTGGGTGTGCCATCTCCTTTTGGAGATGTTCGGTGTGTTCCTGCTGATGTGCCTTCTGTAAGCACTACCAGAACTTTACGTTCTGGGACAACTTTAAAAATTTGCATCAAACTACAGACATACCTGAGGTCTGACCTCAGTGAATTTAAAGCTTGCTGCAACTGCTTGCACAAAGGGCAAAATATCCCTTTGGATCATGACTCATACTCACTTCTGTTATTCACATGAGCACACAGAACCAATTTTTTAAATGAGAAATGCAACATTCCATATTCTGATTGTACTCCTTTTCTGTCAGAAAGGATTTATTTAAAGAATTAGGTTTTAAGAATTAGGATAAGAATTTGTAAGTTGTAAACCCAAGATTACCATGCAACTTCAACATCCTTATAGATGCTAAGACCATGAACATTTCAGCTGGCCTTCTCTTGGAATAAGGTCACAAAATCAAGGTATTAGACATTAGCAAGAATTACTTCATAATAACCACAACAGCCTTTTAAAAACACTTACTCATCCTTTTACTCTAGAGGGCAAGAACAATAGCATGCCCCCATTACTTTTTATGTCTTTGGCAGAGCCCAGGAGATACCAGCTGGACACTGTGGCTTCTTTGCCAAGATAGGAAGTACAATGATGAGCACCTCCCTTGGCCTTGAGGATTCACCTGCCAGCTCTACCCCTCTCTGGAGCAAAGGAAGACAATGCTGACTGCTTGCAAAGGTCTAATCAATTTGCTCTGATAGATATTGAAAGACTGCATCATACTGCTCCCTTCTGTAATGTTGTGCTGCTTTAGAAGTGTTAACCTTTCTACAGGCATAATTTAACCATCCAGTCTCAACAGCTTGTGAAGATTTTTATAAACAGGATTCTTGCCTGTTCAGTAAACACTACACCCTGGTTACTAAAAATGTCTATGTAATTGTTTTGGGTGGTTCTGTTACTTAGGCAGGCTTCTGAAGTATTCATTGTGATATAAGTGCTAAATGCACAGAGCTGTCTTTTGCATTTACTGGAATTGTGACTCACTGAGCTGACTAAATCACTACATGTTTAACTTCAGAATGAGGCTGAGCTAATGTATTTCAAAGTGGTATTTGATAAGCAGATTATTCCATTGCCTACAAAAATCCATACTAATAATTAGACAAAATTAGGTATGAGAATGAATTCCGTGGTGTTTCTCGCTGACATAAATAGCTCCCACACTCCTCTCTGCATTTTGCTTGGTCTATTCACCATGCTGAGCGTGAGCACCTTGAAGCAACCACGGCCTCAACATTTTATACTGGACTTTGAGACCCCTATTTTAATATTTTATCATATCGTCATAAAAACAGAACAAACACTCCTATCTCCTATTGTAGCCATTTGCATGACAATTCACCTAAACATGGTATAAAATTCCCTGTTGCAAATCTTCATAAAATCATAAAACAGGAAAAAAGTACTCCCCCTTTTCTCACAAGTCAGATCAGATACAGGAAAATTCACATGGACGCCCTATAAAGAACAATCATACTGCAAGCATGTAGGAAGGAAAAGCATTTGAAAATCAAAAAAGGGACTTGAAGCTCAAAGCACCCTCACTGGATGGTCCACATGGCTGCTTGCAGGGCCTTCGGCAAGCCTGTGTGGCACTATTGTGCCTTGCCTCTGAGCATAGGTAAAGTGAAGTCAGTACGTCTTGTTGAAACTCCGTCTTCCCTGCCATTTGCACTGAATGTGGGGGTATGAGACTGCCCATGCTGGAGCAAAGGTGATGGAGGAGGTGTTGTCCTTCCTTCCCTCTTGCAGGCTCAGCTCTGCCTGGTGACTTGGAGCATTTTCTCTGTCTGATAGCCCTGTGCCCCAGCATCCTGGGGACCAGCAGAGGCAATATGTTGGGCATAAAAACTCACCCCATGGTGCCCTTGGCAGCTGACTTCATCCAGATACCGCTGAAACTCCAGATCCATCATCACAGTGGTGGTGTTGCACAGACAGCCTCAGGGCACCATGGCCTGCCCTGCCTTTTTGGCCCGCTCAAAGTCCTTGTGAGCTCTGGTGCTTATGGTCAAAGTGATCTGATTGTGCCACAGCTTGGCACTATCAGCACAGATAAAACAAACACACCTGCTTAAAATATTTGCTTGTTCCTGGAACTTTGTTCTGAGACTAGTCAGTATGACTGACAAGTTCTTTAATTGAAAAAACGGGGTCATTTTACCCTTGGTTTTTAGCCTTGGGAAAGGAGAGCCTTAAGAGAGCAGTTAGTTTATTTTATTTTAGTATTTTTCTAAAAGCAGTTTCCTTATATTGAAATTCCTTGTAAGCACCCAGGGAGGAGGAAAACAAAAGGCTGTTATTTAGCTGCTGAGTCACTGAAGGGAGAGGTTTTTGGTGGCGATAGGAAGCATTGCCAGGACGGTGTGGTCTGGGGTTGGCACTGCTGCAGGTACGGCCAGGACCCCTGCAGCCCTGCCAGCCAGCTTGGCACTGCTGCAGTGACACAAGTGGTGCCAACTGGGCTCTTGAGAGGCAGGACAGCTGGAACTCCAGCTCACATGGGGGTGGCAGTGTCAGGGCTCAACCCACAGCAGGGAGACCCTGATGGGCTGTCCTGGACACCCTTTCTCTACAGCTGCTTTTCTGAATCACTTTCAGATGTGCCAGAGGGAAACTGAGGCACAGTGAAGACTGTGGTTAGCCTATGGTTATATTAAACTGAATCAAACTCATGAGTTGGTTGTGTTTCTCCATTTGTGAGCTGAGAATGGCGCTTTCCTTGAAGTAGGAAAAAAGAAGCTATAAAGTGTGCCTATGGCTGTAAACCCTGCACACACAAAAGGTTTTGAAATACAAAAGCATATATCTGATCTCTGAAGACAAGGCTTTGCTTCTCTACACACAGCTTTCAGATGACTGAGTTGGGAAAGTGAGGGGCAGGGATTTTCAGATACAGCTCTCACCTAGAACAGAGCTGGGCAGCAAGCAGGTGTGTTTGAATAACAGACTTTTTAAAAACACAATGACCAGGTTTGGGAAAACAGAGATTTCAAACAGTACTCTTTGTCTGTAATTTACCTAACTAAATTGTGTTTAGTTAAAAACAACCCAAACATAAGTTAGCAACTAAACTGATGTTAGTAAAACATTCCCTAAAAAGAAGCATGTTTAGCAAAAAAAAGAAGTGGAAGTTACCCTGACTGCTTAGGACTTGCAGTCCATAGTGGCATTCTTGCTTTCAGCTTTTCTAAAAATAGTTCTTAATTTGTAGCCCAAACCAGCATATTACTTATACTGCAGGCTGTGCATATATTAACTTACTTCCTTCAGTGCTAACAAGGTCTGCAAAGACAGGTTCTCAGCATAACCTTTTACCACAGTTAGAAAACAACACATGCAGATCAGCTTTTTAAATTATGTGAACTGCTTTAAGAAAATCAGACGTTTACTTCAGACTGTTAAAGTGCTATCACAAGTGGGTAAGAAATGAAAGAGAAAAGGCCAGTCAAAGCTTGTACAGGAGTTAAGTTTGAGTAAGGGTAAGGCAGTAGTAGGGTATTCTTGCCTATTGGTACTTTTCTTGTTTGGCATTGGTGTGACACAATTGTTTCCTGAGCTGAAGTGGCAGTGATTGAAGAATTTTAATAGCCTGATGAGGACCAAGTGTAGTGCTGGGTGGATTTTAGCCTCTGGAGAAGCATACTGGAGTTCACAGATCCTTTGGGGCAGTGTTTTATGTAAGGTAAATATAGAAATGGCAACTCTAGGCTTAATCTGTTTTTTTCCACAAACATGATATGGTGGAGCTGTGTCTTGATTAGTGCCTGTTCAGGCCCCATCTTTTGCTGCTCTTCCCCTGGCTCTCCCTGATACCATTCTGGAGCTTGGGGAAAGCATGTATGCCACAGTACTTGAAGAAGCAAGGACAGCTGGGTCCAGAACATGGCACTGCTGCTTTTCCCAGCCAGTAGCAGGTTAGAATGAGATGTTGCACCCCTCTTGTTGAAAGATGGTGTTAGTCGGCACTTGGGGCATTCCTAGATGTTGTACCTATGCTTCTGGTAGCGTAACTCATACCCTCTCTGAGATCTGTGACACTGCTCTTTAAAATGTGGCTTTTAAACTTGGATCACTTGACCAAAACCAAATCAGAAAGCAATTGCATAAGCTAGGATAAAACTAGTGCTGTAAGACGGTCAAGCAGCTGGTGGCAATAGTCTGGTAAATATGGCACAGCTGGAGACAGAAATGCAAGACCATGTCCTCACTGACCCCTTCCATGCTTTGTCCTCCTCTCTGTGCACTGTGGACAGCAACCCTTACCCACCAGCACGAGGGGCTCTGGGAAACAAAGAGACAGAGTCAGGAAAAGTCCTGATGTTACTATTCACTGGTATAACCTTTGGCCTCCAGCAGCTATTTGGAGGGTGAGTATTACATACCTCTATTTACTGAAGGCTGGCCAACATTGAGAAATGACTCTGCGCTGAACTGTGATTCAGCCTCAGCAGATGACAAACACAACCCTGCTTAAGTGAAATGAGGAGTAAATAAACTTGAATCTCAAGGCCATTTCTTAACCTAGTACAATTTCCAAACACTACCTTAGAAAATGTTGCTGAGAAGCCAGTGAACTGCTACTACTGTTGGACCTTTATCTATTGGCAGGTCCAGACATGTAATTACTAACTAGTTTCAGTAAAAGTATTCCCTTAAATGTAAAGCTATTTCTGCAACCTGCAGGTAGTGACTGGCGCATGCTCTGTCAGCAAACCATGAAGTCGCAGTGGCAAATGCTAATCTTTGCATCACTGCTACGCTTGGAGCTACCAGCCAAACTGTTTCAGCATGGAGACCAAAACCACAATTCCTCAGCAGTGTGTGCAAATCCGTGTGTAGTGGTCTCACCTCTCCTGCCTGCCTGTGCATCATCCTCACACTAGACTCAGTGAACTTCCCACGAGCTGCTGTGGTGACTGAATTGACAACTAAACATCCAAGACTGTGGTCATTCAAGGTCAGTCAGGAATTCTAACAGAAATACACAAATCAGTATGGGCTTATCCATCATATAAATCCAGCAATCAAAGGAACCAGGCCAGTCTCACTCTGAAGACTGAAACCAGACTGAAAGGGATCAAGATTTTTCCAGGGTCATGAATCTACTTTCCCCTCATAAATCCCATGCTACTTAAAATATAACTAAGGAAAATCTACTTTAGCCTAATCCTCTTTAAACCCAATCTGACCTGGTCTCCCAGAAGTATTATCAACGTCAAATAGTCCTGTGCACAAACTGTTTAACAGGCTTTATTGGTAACTCAGGGTACAGTCATCATGCACTCAAGTTCTCACTGATCCACTGAAGAAAATTCAATCAAATCTAAAAATGTTTTCCACTCAAGGAAAACCCTAAATAAAAAATGACACAGGCTGGGTGGGTTTTAAACAATATAATGTGCACTGTGGTAAAGAGTAGATGAACAAGAATGAGTGAAAATTAATTAAATTGATTTCCTTTTCCTCAGATCTGTGCTACAATCCCACTGATACTACCAAGTGAAGATTCACAGTGGGAATCTCTTTTGTTCATTCTCTTTTGCTGTATTTGAAAACATATTAAAATATGTTTTAAAATAGGCAAAAATACTAGACACAGGCATTGTAGGTCTCCAAAAGTGAAAGGTCGAAGCTGTAGGTAGCATTTCTTCACCTACATGCTTGCCATGCAATAGCTTGGCAAATGCTTTCTGCTTCTAACACCTCTCACAAGATTATGCCAACAAGGCAACAAACATCTCCACCAAAAAGCTTTCAGGCAACCAGTCAAGACTGCTATCAGTGAAATCTGAAAGTAAACCAATAAAGAGAAGTTCAAATAAACATCTCTAAATAGGCCCAGTTAACATTTAATGACACCTTTCAGACACTGGACAAAGGGACTGAGAGATACGGCTGCAGTGGAAACATAAAGCTGACAGAAAAGTTCTGCAGTGAGCAGAGCCCCATACTGAATCATGGCTTCACTTTATTTATTTTTTTTTTTTTTATATTTAATTATTGTAGCATCTAGGAGCAATAGGAGGAACCTAGAAACACATGGACCAGGAGAAGGATAAAAGTGACTTCCCATCAATAGTGCTCACTGCCCTATCAAAATAAACTTCTCATAAAATCCCCAAAGCATTTGAAAAGCAGTGATTCTTCCCTGCTCAAAACAAACCATGGTGAAGATGGCTGGATATCGAGGAGGGTAAAATCAGTTCAGACATAGTCACATTGTACAGCAGCTTAGCTAGTGATTCAGTGGGCAGCTAAGGTGTCTTGAGTCCAATTAGGCAAGTACTATGCAGTGACTCTAACTCTTTCCTTGGATTTCAGCATTTTTCGTGAAACATGCCAGTCTTGGTGGTTAATTTAGAAACCATGGCTCTGGTCTATCAATAGAGAAGATCATGCTACACTGGTAAGTGGCACACACAGCCCCCCCCAACATTTTTAATAAAAAATCCCAAACACGTGTAATCATTAAAAAAGCAAACAAAACAAAGTACTTGATCCACAGTCACAGGAAGATAATTGAGAAATGTCACCTGTGCTTGGATCAAAAACAGCATCACAGAGCAATGGTAGTAATTTAGCATTTACAGACATCCCAACGGGAACTTGAAAGAAGGAGGGTTCCGGAAGTGTCTTCTCTTGACATAGGTCATGAGCAACTTATAAAATGCCTACAAAGAGGGAGGCACTTCACCCTGCAACCCTCTCAGATGCCTAGTCAGTTAAGTGAGACCTACCCTGCCTTGGACCAGGACTCATCACACGATAATTAGAGAATCACTGAATATTCTGAACGGACTCGCAAGGATTATCAAAGTCCAACTCCTAGTCTACCCTGCATTGCTTAGGTGCAAGAGTAGATATAATTATCCCTTTTTTTTGTTTTGTTTTCTCTCCATAGTGAATAAACCTCAGGTTATGATAGGCTTACTTCTGCTTGGAAATCAATGCCCGTGAACTGGTTGTAGATACAGAGAGAAAAGAAAGAGCACCACAAGGGGGTTTAATGAAGACTCAGGTATCTCACTTACACAGTTTGAGCTGAAGTAACACTCACTTGGAAAGCCCATCTTCCAACACTGCTACAATGATGGCCATGAGCTTACAACAGAAACATACACTGAAATGAAACAGGCATTAAAAAAAGAATTTGTTATCTCCACCTTCCCATCTAGGACAAAAGATAAGACATCTTCTTCAGGAAGCTATGACACTAGTAATTTCAATTATCAACTTTTTTTTAAATAGTAGATTTTACCTATGCAAATAAAACAGTCAAGCCAGTAGTTTTGGTTGCTATTGTAGGTGTTGATTCTCGCATTTATTTCAGTACTCCCATCTTTACCCTTATTTCAATTTACATCAAATCACAGACTGCTGATATTCTGCTAATTTGCATCCTACAAAACTCAACTCTTCGTAACAGGAGTGATCCAGTCTTTGATTCTGCCATATTAGGCTATATTAGGCTGATGTGCCTTTTCAAGAAGAAATGGCCTCTCTACTTCCTTTGGTTAAAAACCTCCGAACTCCAATCCTGCTTCTTTGGCCATCACTAAATGACTTCTCAAGCAGGCAACTTAAAGGCTGAAGCACCTTCTGCTAAGTGATTACAGTAGATTAAACAACAACTCAGGTTTTCAAAATGGCATTTAAAACTCTCTGTGGTGGTAACTCTCACTGCACTCACAGGGAGATCCTTGTTCCTGCACCGTATTTTGACATATAGTCACTAATTATTTTTCCAGCTGAAGATTTCCAACTACTCATGTTTGTCATATGTCAATTCCACTGCCATCCAGGTACTTTCAGATGTACTGACATAGCTCTTTGTGTGTCCTACTCAGAAAGCAGTCCATCAAACATCCCAGGTGTTTAATTATAGAAAAAGATCAAGGGAACCGGTAATATGTTATCTGTGAGAAAACATATTCTTATTTTTGGCTGACAGACAAACTAATGAAACAAGCAGAAAAATCTGTAAAGAGAGCAAAGTTCCATTTGTGACCGAGTCATAGCTCCTTAACACACCTGAATACCTGAAACAAACCAATTCCTTATCTGCTATACATTTCCTCCTTTAGGCAGATGCATCAGATGATACTGTAGAGCAGCTCAGGAACATGGGAAAAATTACATGCATTTTGACTCATCAGGGACACCAGACCTGAGTCAAATCCTTAAATACTCTTTCAGTGATTAGGAGCCAGGACACTCAGTTACACTTGTGAATAATCACCTTCCAAAGGAGTGTAACCAATGACCAATAGTATGGTTTCCAAAGAGCTAAGTGCCATGAAGATAGTCAGGGGTTCTCAATCCCTTGGTATCCTTATGCATCACAACCAACATCCAACCAAAGCATCTGGCAGCTCATCAGCATTGGAACCACCACAGGAGGGCCATCCTTACATTTCAAACTTCAGGCTTAACATTAGTAGCTGTCAGTAAGTTTGCCCACAATCCTGTCGAACACACTAGTGCACAACCGTAGCCCTTGGGGATAGGCAAGCATTTCATAGATTGAAGATTATGAAATCATGACCTAGGTGTTTTCATTTACTCATGTGTTTATACGCTCCTTTTTGTTTCCTAACCAGAAAAGTCACTGTCGTTTAAAACAGAGTGAGACTCTTCCCAGAACTCTTTGTTTATGCATGAGTTAAAAAGATCTTAGTCTAACATGCAAGTATTAAATGAGGATCAGTGATATATGAAGCAATTATGTTTCTTTCTAGGAAGATGCATCAGTGGCTGCACTTCAGTCTAAATAGTGTCCACGTGCACATACTTTGTCAAGACCTGCTCTTTTCAAACAACCTTTCCCTTTGTTTAGTGAGCCTCAACAGCACCAGAGCTCAGGAGTGATTATACACACTATATACACTATTAAAAGAACAAAACTCTGGCCAGCTTGCAGACTTGACGACAGGCTCATACCCCACTTAAGTGTAATTTACAGGACACAGTTCAAAATTCTACAGGAAAAAAAAAAGGGATTTTTCATTCCATACTTTCCTGTACAGATGTGCCAAGATCAAATATTTCAACAAGTGTTCTCAACCTTTGTACAGAAAAAAGCCAACTGTGGCTGAGATCACCATAGTCATTAACTAACAATATGAGTACTTGTACCAGTCCTAAACTACTCTAGACAAGAAAGTATCAAAGCCAGACACTTCCTCAAACATCCAGCTACAACAACAGGGTATTATCAGGTTAAAAAAAAAAAAAAGTCAACACTTTTATGCTGTAGTGGAGTTGTTGATGCTGCTTTAATACAAAAGGTAGAAATACTGTAATTCTGGTGCTTTAAAGCAGTTCCATGATGAAGTCCCAGAGCACGGCTGTGTTCCCTTACTGGAGGTACACAGTGGCTGGAGTATTAACTTATCACCTTGATTATCAGCTGATTGGTGGGATACACATTATCCACTTCTGATATAAGCAATTTTCACAGATCATCCAGTATTGAAGATGTCTTCCTCCACTGCAACAGGTGCTGTGTACTGTATCATTTTCCTTCCCAGTGGAAAGGATAAACCAGGTACTTTTACCACCTGTATTTGGTTGTGGACACTGACAGTAGCTCTGCCAAGGTCTGCTGGTGAGGATGTGGTCAGAAAAGTTCTGTCAGTGTACTGGCTCTATGATGACAGATCCACTGCAAGTAAGTTACTAGATTCACTGCTAATACTTTCCTTTTCTCCCTTTAAAGCACATTGTTTGCTGCCATTTTTGTCGGGTCATCAAGTATAATCAACTGTATTCCAGTTGCTCATGCAATTTGTCTCAAAAAAACTGGTATATCCAAATAAAGACATAGGCAAGCTTATGCGTAAGACAACATCTGTAAGAACTTAATATTAAGCTTTGCACTTGAGCCTCTACAAGGTCACATTCTCAGTACACCAAGAACTAAAACCAATGAACTACCATAAAAGGAAGTATTTCCTTCTGTACATTATTTTTATTATTTACATAATACAATATAGCATAGATGCTGGGTAGTTTATGTGCAATACATAAATATGAACTATCTGTACAGGTTTGCGTATCTAATAACTCAGAAGAACAAAGTTAGAAGCGAAAACCTGACGTTTTTAATAGTGAAGTAAAAACCAAGACTGAACACTGGCAACAAAAATCAGGTCAGAAGTAGTGCCTTGTGTATGTATGTAAATATTTACAAATGAGAACAGGCATTACCACAACACTAGTCTAAATTGTATTTGTTTATATAAAAAACCCAAATTTCATACATCACAAAAACCCCTTCCATTATAACACAGAAGTGATATATATTACCAGACAAGCATCAGTGAAGAACACTGCCTTTTCTAGAGTTGTTATTGTACAATGCCGTAGATAACGCAGCCCATGCAATACACCCAAGAACACTACAGTCCTATACCCAAGTACAATTAAAAATGATAAAGCAGCCCTCCAAGAGTGGTTCCAGCTACCATTTAAGTCTACAGAAGCCATGTTAGGTATGGTTTTCCATGCAGAACGGTGCAACTGTTACATTTAAAACTAGAAAAATTAATTCCTAATATTCTGAACTTGGAACACACAGAACTTAAGTAGTACATGAATAATAAACCGCTCTAGTATTTCGGTAACTTATTTAGACCGGTGTTGCTTGACAGAGATGCTGTGATATGTCTAGAAACATTTGTAACTGTTTTTTGAAAACCAATCTTACAATATTGTGCTACACAACATTTTTAGCTATGCAAGGAAAAGCAGACAACTCTGTTGCAGGTCAGGTCATAAGCTCCTAATAGGACATTTCCCTTGGGAACTTTTTTTCAAGATTCTAAAGTTAATGTAATCTTTTACAAAACAATTTTCTTCTCACGTGTATCTGATTTTTTCTATTTTTTCTCAATGTAGTTGTTATGTGACTTAAAAACGGCATCAACATGCATCTTACTGGGATGGTAGACGCCCTCTACATAGCTCGCATTCTGCTGGAAAACTAAAACAGAGTGTGGCAACTAAAAGTAGAATGAGATTTTAAATGATAGAAGTAGACTGCCAACTGTTTTGATGTATCCTTCTCCAAAACAGGCATATAACATTAGCTGAACATTAAATACCTCATGCACATCTCGAAAGGCAGAGCTGCTGCACACATGCAGATTGCATACATCTGTTTGGCACATGTGAACTAGAGTCTGTCTCTGTGCATGTGTATTCCTGTGCAGGTTTCTGATCATCCATCTATTCTGGGGAGGGCATATTTATTTTTAATGGCTGTATCTATCCAATTCTGCCTGTAACAAACACCCAAATGTTTGAAGTATCATTTAGACAGACAGGACTAGAAGTAAAACTTTGGAAAACAAAGGGAAATGACCATGCATCTGCTCTTTTCACGGTTTTTTAGGATGTATTAAAAAAAAAAGCCCCACAAAAAGTCAGTCAGTCTTTTCACAAGCAGATTAATTTATATTCTCTGAATTTTTTCAGCCACCACTACTGGATTCTCTTTTCTGATTTTTGCTGCCGCTTCTGCTTTGTAATCATACGGGCAGTTATGCTTGTCAGAATAACGGTGAAGTCCACAAAATAGGTTTCCACATCGGCAGTCAAATCCTGTACACAGAAAAAAAAGCAACATTACTAGGAAGATTAGCTTTTAATTAAGGAGTTAATTAAGGGTGCAGTCACCACAAAGGGTATAAGTTTGTCTACTATGACACAGAGTAAGAAAAATAAATGGATTTACTAAATCCATTGTGAAGAAGCTGATAAACTTAATCAAACACATATTTTATCAAGTTTAATCTGGCAAGAGGTAACTAAGCATGCAAATTTGTTTAGAACTGACAGTATTCTCATACCTGTAAGGCCAACCTTCTTCCTGCACATGAAACATCTGTTCTTCTTTGGTTTCGGCAGTTCAGCAGCTCTCTCTTCACTCTCTGAAGTACCAGGCTGAGAAACTGATGGGCTTGGTTGAGTAACAACTGTTAAAACACACATAGGAAATAAGGGTTAAATTTGCTTTTCCTGACTTCACTAGACATCCAGCAGTATGCACACATTAAGGATTAATTCACCCACTACGACCCTGACATCTGTTGCCTAAACTACTACACAGACTAGTCTAAAAATGTGAATCAGAAATAAGGATTTTTAGGTACTTGATTCATTCTTTCTGACTCTACTTGAGATACTCAGATTTTTCCCCACATTTCAACCAGCTAGCAAATATATGGCACTTATTCATTATACCTATACAGGCTTGAAAAGCACGACAGAAATTCCATACACAAATTTTATATTTAAATAAATCATATCATCAAGTAACAATCTAAAACAGTAACAATGCTGTCACAGCTAAAGTTGCTGAACACAGATACCTCTGTAGGAAATGTAACTAACAAGACCGTATTTTAGAAAAAATAAAATTTAGTAATGTATTCCTGTTACAGTACTGGGTTGTTTTGCCACTTCTGCAGTGAAGTCCGGTATCTAAAGCAGTTCACCAAGACAGCAGCTAGGAAGCAGTTAATTCTGTGACAGATCCAGAACACAGCTACAAAATACACAGTTCAAAAGACCCCTCATTTAAATAAGAAAGAGCAGATTTACATTGCATATCTGTATTTTCTGTAATTTATTCAGTTTCAGTGTTCAATCAAGTATAGTCAAAATGAGTATTTTCTCAATTGCCTCTTTAGACATGGCTGTTTTATTGAAAAAAGTGGTTTTTTCCCCAGTATTTAATCTTTTAAGTTGATATCCTCTTCATATCCAAAACTGGAACTAAGGAAGGCTGAGAGATGCACTTGTATACAACTGTAATACCTGCTCTTGATACAAGTTTGCTGAACACTCCCAGTGTGTGATAACATCTATCATAACGCCTATTAACTACATAATGCATTTCATAATAAATGGAGTATATAAGCCTCAAGGACATATTTGCAATCAACTTCATATAAACATAGTTTGTTAGACGAGATTCTTTTGAATAGCACTTGTTCTTTAAAACGGTGCTTGCATTGTCATAAAAATCTTCACAATTCACCATACAACAAGAAAGGCCCCAGGCAAGACTTCATAATCTAAACAAACTCTCAGAAGTAACAGGGAACCTTCAGTCCTCATCACCAAAAAATTTCATGCAGTAAAACTGCTAATATTTTCCTATACTTCTGCATCATAGCGAGAGTCCTAATGAACAACCAAGGTCATTAAAGACCTGTTTTTTGGTCACATCACAGATATTTTCTAACTTTTATTTTGTAACTTTTTTTGTGAAAACGATTTGGTTTTTTAAGATTTTCTAGATGAATAAATATGACACTCTGAACTTGTCTTTAAATCCTAAGAAAATCAGTGTTCACTACCAGTTTGTCTACTAGAGAGCTTGTGACCAAAAACTGGCCTACAGTATCAACCTATACAACCAGCAGTATCACAAACTGAGTGTACCTATTGGATGCTATGCACCTTAGCTAACAACCATCAGCTGTGGCCTTAAAAAAATAAAAAGACTAAACACCTCCCCAAAAGCATAGGTAAATTCCCTTTTAAAAGACTATACTATTATATTATATTATACAGCAGTGTAACAATTTGTTTCAAAAATTAAATGCTAACTGTAAGCCAAGACAGATGAATAAGAGGAACCAGAAACGTGCACACTGCAATTTGGTGTGTAGTTAGCTAAGGGAAAGCTTTATCTACTTCAGAACCAATTTAAATATTTGATGTTGTTGCATATTGTTTCCATCTTTTGCTGTATGCAAAAGAAAATGTAGAAGGGGGCAAATGAACAGTGACAAAGTCACTCACATCACACATTAGGAGAAAATGAAAATGAGAAGAGAACCATTTATATCACTAACACGTGTCAAAAAGGATGCAAAAATGAAACAGCAACTTCCCAGGAATTACCAACGCAAGAGACAGCTTACTAGATCACCCTACCACAAAACTAAGACTCTGACAACAAGTTCATCTTGGGAAAATGTTACCAGTTACTACAGGTATACTTCCATCTTTGCATCAAGAAACTGCAACAATGAGAGCCCACAATGTGTAAACTGATAAAAGTGAACTGCAGTAGCATATTTCCTGAAAGCACTGTTGAACAGGATCCTTCCCCCTCAGCTAAAACATCTTCCACGGAGGAAAAGCTGTACACAACTTGCAATAATGGTCACTAAAAGGTACCAAGATAAGATGGGACATAGCTCCCTAAATCCTAACTAGAACTTTTTATTTTGTTACTCTCCAAGAACAAAGTATTCTCCTACTATTTTATGCCAGCAGACTTTAGTCTGATTGGCTTTTATGTTAAATGTTCATAAATGTGCTTATGAGTAATGGTGAGAAGAAAAAGCTGCCTACTCTGTCCCCCTAAGGCTCAGAACCAAACTCCTTTTTCATCAACGTGTAGGTGAAAAATACTGAAAAACTCTAGTTGCTCTTCCACAATGTCAAGAGCCCACCTAAATCAAAATACTCTTCTTACGGCTGCTTGTCACACAAAAGACAAATCCAACTGGGCAAGTTCAATTACAGTCCTCAAGATA
The DNA here is from genome assembly GCA_013397315.1 of Donacobius atricapilla. NCBI lineage: Eukaryota > Metazoa > Chordata > Aves > Passeriformes > Mimidae > Donacobius > Donacobius atricapilla. The sequence continues at coordinate 49,009 of WBMY01012581.1, forward strand.
TTAAATTAAATTCATGAATTCAGACATCACACTGTGTTAATCAAAGTGCTCTAAATGATTTATGTATCATCACAGAACAGGCAGCTGAAAAAACGCCAAAAGCTGGAAAATAGTGGTTACTGGTGCCTGTTGACCTGCTTTCTCAGTAACAGCATTCAGATGAAGCAAACTGCTCGCCACTAAAACCTCACTGCTGTAAGAGCTCTTTTGGCATGCATGCACTTTCTCATCCAAACTGGACAAACACGGATTTGAAGGATGGACTATGTGGTGGATAAAGCATCCATTAAAGGATGGACACAGCCAGGGAGGTGTGGTCAATGGCTCTATGTCCAGGTGGAGACTAGTGATGAGTGGTTTACCTCAGGGCTCTGTCTTGGGACCTCTGCTCTTCAATGTCTTAATCAGGTACACAGAGAGTGGGATTAAGGGCACGCTCAGCACAAAGGAGGGGATGCCAGACAGGGAGATCTAGACAAACTTCAGAAATGGGCTCAAGACCTGTCCATCTACTCTGCTACTACAGACCCCACCTGGAGTGTTGAATCCAGCTGTGGGGTCCTCAGCACAGGAAAGATGTGAATCTGCTGGGTTAACACCACAGGAGGGCCACAAAAATTATGAAGTCAAGCTGAGAGATGGGGTCGTTCAGCACAGAGATGACAAGGCTCTAAGAATACCTTACTGAAGTCTTTCCAAGCTTAGAGGGCTTATAGAAGAGAGGGGATAGACTTACACATGGGCAGATGGTGACAGGACCAGGGGAACCATTTTTGATTAACAAGAGAATTGTATTAGATGTTAGGCAGAAAATCCCAACTCCAAGAGTAGTGACACACAGAAACAGAGGGGTTGGAACTAGATGATCTATAAAGCTGTTTCCAACCCAAATGGTTCTAGGGCTCTGTGTAGCCGTCTCCATCACTTTGGTCATGTCTCTTCCTGTTTCTGGCTCAAGACCTGAAGATTTTTTTCACTCAAATTTTACCAGATCAGTTCTCCTACTACAATGCCAAAAACTTCAGGAACAGATTTTCAGAATTGTGCAGGCTTTTGTTAACTACTTATTTTGGTCTTAAATAATATAGTGCTTGTAGGCTCTATAAAGATGCATTACCATCATGCCCAATGATAACTATTATCCTAGCAAATTTATGATAAAGACTAACATAATCCTATACTGAAGGTGGGTGCCTGAAAAAGTCTACAAAAAGCTAGGCATTTCATAACAACTTTTGGAAAATTTCCTTCAAATGTAGCCTAAACATAAGGTGCATCTTCACAAGAGGAGCAGCAAGGCCACTGATGGAACCAGACAGCCACAAGACAAAAATACAACAGCTATGCAATCTACATGCAACAAGCTTCTACAAACTGGGGAATAAAGTTCTTCTTAGACCCATGGGAGTGCCACTCAAAATTAAAAACACGGTAAGAAAAGAATGTTCAAAGCTGTCAGTAGTTTTTCTTGTATAAAACAGTACAGCTGCTTAAGAAAAAGCCTGTATCTTACCAGTATTACAGAGATTGCACACTGGAAAGGAATGGATTTGATGTTTCAGTTGAAAAAAACACTTTGAAAATGAATCATTACTATTTTCTAACATTCCCCATATCAAAAGTGACCAGAAAGGGATATAAAAGTAACAGATTAGAGTTTTTAGAAGCTTCTCTGACAAAAGAAAAAAATCCACCAAAGTAAGATCTAAATGTCTTAAACTTCAATGATAACAACGGCACAAATTCTTGAAAGCACAGGGAAAAAAACTGATTTAAGGACCATGGCTTGATAAAGCTAACTGGCAACTCCCCTTCCACTGAAGAAATGGAAAAAAACAAAACAAGGGAAAGGAAAGGTTAAGTCAGAACTTGTCCAAAAGACATTAGATGTATTTCTGCAATTCTGGAGCTGAAACAATAGTAGTGGTAGTAGAAGTACTAGAAACAATACAATCCTTATACTGCATATTAGCACAATTGTCCCGGTTTCAGCTGGGATAGNATGTAGTATGCATCACTTCAGAAGTTTCTGGGGTTTATTCTTTTTCCCCCTCTTTTCATCACAATTATACTGTTATTATCAGCGGCACTGCTTATTTTCTTTTAATTAATCTGTTTTTACTTTAACCCATAGGGTTTCGTTTTTTCACCCCACAACTGTCCTCACCACTGGGAAGCAAGAACTGAGTGAGCAGCTGCACAGTACTTAGCTGCTAGCTGGGGTTAGTTGAAGACAACAAAGTGCTTGTACATATAATTTTAGTATTGAAAGATGGGCAGTACCTACTGTGCTTTATCACAGGAACAACTGCTATGCCAGTCTAGGTGCCTGTGATGAAAAGCTGCAAAACAAACCTCCATCATGCTTACTTTCAGGTGGAAGAGTGGGAATAGAAATGTTCTGCAGCATGCCACTCACTTTCTGCACACCCAAGTCCTACCTCATGTATTTGCATATTTATTATCTTTATGTTGTATTAATGGGGCATATTAAATTAAGATTGTCCAGTTTCAGTATCACACAGAAACACAGTTAAATTTGGTTATCATTAAGACTTAGCATGTTATTACTATTCTAATGGTGATACACCACACATGTCATCACCAACGCACACAGCACCAGNGCATATTAGCACAATTGTCCCGGTTTCAGCTGGGATAGGGTTGTTTTATTCTCAGTAGCTGGTACAGTGCTGTATTTTGGATTCAGTATGAGAATAATGCTGGTAGTATTAATAAAATTAATGTTTAAAGTGATGCTAAATAGTGCTTTTACTTTAAAACAAAGACTTTTCAGTTTCATGTGCTCTGCAAGCAAACAGGTGCACAAAAAGCCAGGAGGGAACATCACTGGGACAGCTGACCTGAATGAACTGGCTAAAGGAATATTCCATGCAACAAAATGACCTTCCCAATATAGAAATGAGCAGGGGGCG
>WBMY01012581.1:62059-125202 GCA_013397315.1 Donacobius atricapilla
GGGCGGGCCCCGCGCCTGCCGGCCGCTCTGCCCCGCCGTCGCGTCACGGAGCGCGAGCACCGCTTGCACCCCGGGCACCGCGGGCGGGGAGGGCTCCGCGCTGGCCGAGCGCCTGCTCACCGCTAGGTGTCCGAGGGACGGGGCGCCGCAGGGCCGGCACACTGCGGCACGTCGAGGCTTAGGGAACGTAGATTGTCTTTAAAATACAGTTTTCTTGGGTGTTTCTTTCATATTATTGGGCCTATTTTTTTTTTCTCCAAGATCCCGGCGTCTTGTGAGATGGAAAGTAAAAATGCAGGAGCACTGCCGTAAAATGGGAGAGAACTTCCAATTTAAATTGCCGATTACAGATTTCATTGCCAGCTGTCTGATAATATAGTCCTTTCACAGCTCTGACGAGCAGTGCTTAACAGAAAACAAAGAATAACTATACATTTTACTTAATCTAGTGATAACGGGCAAAGTCTCCTTGCCATTTAGACAGAATCTTATCCTCCAAGAGGTTAGTATCTTGAAAAATACCGTGAGATTTACAAAAGCTGCCTTGGAGACTTTTTTTAACTTGTGATGTTTGGATTGTCAGGGGCCCACAAAAGTAGGATACTCCCAGGGTAACCCTAGGATTTTACCACAAAGAGCAAAAAATCACGACGGTGATTTTGGACCTCCTGTTATTTGCTTAGTGCAGCATCACAAGCAAGCTGCCTTCTGAGGAAATGGGTGACTGGTTCGAGGGACTCACTTTTAAACAAGTCTTCTCTGATCAACATACTTGTTGTAGTCCAGAAACATACTGCTTCCATTGTCTTACAGCTGTTTTTTCTGGTTGTATGTTGTGAATTTCTCAAGAATGTGAGTACCTAGAACTTGGCAGATAAGCGAAGCAGGGAATAAGTGGTTTGGGAGTCTGAGCTGGGTTCCAGACACTCCTTTGAAAGACTGTAAGTTCGCCTCCTGACGAAGGGCATCCCGCCCTCTGAAGAGGCTTGAAGCCTAGCATTCCTGAAACGTTTTGGTGGGGATACATTGGTTTTGGACATATAAGGTGTGCAGTACAACAGAGGGATGAGTGACCATGTTTCCCACAGATTCTACTGTAAAATGCGCTGGACTACTTTATGGGATATTATTTTAAGCTTTCACGTAAGAAGGATAGTAGAAGACTGCGGGTACTTTCTCCCTGCTACTTTATTCTGTAATGCTGACATTTGAATATCTTACCTCCATTGTAGGGACTAAAAGAAATGTAGAGGATGACTAGACTACAGGGTCTTCATGCTCTTTTTCTGTGTACTACTGAAAGTATTATGAACTCCCATTCTGAGGTACAACAAGATAATAGTTAATTATTACAATTATGCATAATATTATAATATTAGAATTATTATTACTATGATGTTATTTTAGGCATGCTGAATTGTAAATCTCTGTGGCCGTGGTGAACAAATGCCTCAGTTAAGCTGCCTATGTTGATCCTGGCCAGTGCTTCTCAGTTTCCTCTCCTTGTTGTGCCAATGACACATCAGACTTGTCCAGACTTATTTTAATCTTCAGAGTTTACTGTGCTCCCAAAAGTCGTGTCAGTTCATGGACTATTCTGCATAGTATTCTGTTTGTGCAAATCCTTGCATTCTGCTCTCATGTCTCTCATTTTCAAGACCTCAAGACCTCTTTCTAATATATGATACTTTGATACTTTTGTACCTCATTTTCTGATGGTGCTTTAAATAGTTTTGCATCAACAGATGGCTGGCTCCACTACTAGATTAATTTCTCTAATGACTGCATTACTTTAAAACCAAAATCAATGCACAAAATATAATCCATGGCTCAATAGTCTGTACTTGTGACTGAAAAACTATATCTGACCATAGATATTACAGATTTCTCCATCCAACTCTTTCTGCAACATTGCAAGGAAGAAGCCCACATGTTTGGATGTTTCTGTCATCCAAAGGTACACAAGATGATCTAATGGGGTGCAGGGAGAAAATACTAGAACTTCAGTCATGTATATATATACAACTGATAAAATAAGTGTATATACACTAGGTGTGCATGCTCAGAAATGCTTTACTAATAGGGATGCACCAAAAAAGTGAAGTTGTAGAAGTCTTTTAAGGTCACACAGAAGTCCAAGTAATTGCTGTGCCCTGACAAATTTATTGGTGGACACCACTGATCTAAATTATGCCAGTTTTTTGTTGTTGGTGGTGGTGATTTTTTGTTTGGTTTTGGTCTTTTTTTTTAAATGTAATAAGATGGGATAGATTATTTAATTTATTTGGCCATCCATTCTGATACACCCTTTGTCTTTTTTACATCTTTGCTCTGAGGAGAGAATACCTCTGAGTATGGGAAACTTAAAAGTAATTTATTTGTACTTTGGCAAGTCTTTTAACTCTCTGTAACTTAGTGTATTTTAAACCCCTTGTAAATGTAAAGAAATGCAGGCAATTTCATTAAGAAGATGGTAGTTTGATTTTCATGTTTCATATCCAGAAGTAAGATATGTTAAGAAAAAACGCACTGCCACTGCTGAGAATGCAGTTTGAAAGATACAGAATATGCAGAATCAACAGCTCTGAGAAGGCATTTACCTCATGGCCCTCCAAAGTCACCACAAGCCTTTATGTTACATGCTTATTCATTTCTCAGCACTTGAAGAGTTCTTTGTCTGTGCATTCCTGACCCATTTCCAGATACATGATGGCACCAGTTTCTATCTTCTGCTTGTCACTTTGATAGTCTTGCTAAAAAAATCATTTATACATTAATTTATAAAAGAATAAAGGTAGTGTTTACCTAGAATATAGAGTAGTAGTGATACAGAAGAGAATGCAGATGGCAGCAGGGAGAACTGTCTATACAGCTGCACTTCCCAGCGTGTCTTGCCATTTTGGGTAATGCTACATGCCCCCTTGCATTTTAATCTGAATTCAAATGCAAAAAAATCCAGTGATTGCAACATTGATCTATAATACTGATACAAAAAACATGTAGCTTTTTCTGGCTGATAATCTCATTACATTTGCAGCTTCTTTTATAAAGGCCCAGTCTTAGCATAAGATGCACTTCTCTCCTTAAGAGAGTACTGTACTGGGTTCAAAGTGGGAATTACACTGAACCTTTCTAGAAATCAGGTCAATATCTAAGCGTGGATTTATGTACTAACTTTTGAACGCGTTTGTCTGATAGACTGGGACAAGAGCATGTGTGATGACAGTGGGAGAATTAAAGAATCCTTGGTGCCCTGCCATTTGTTTAATCCTTTGGAGATACATCAGTGCTCTCAGTACTCCTCCTTGTTAAATATTAGCCCAGCCTGCCATGTTACTTCAGAGATTCAGCTAAACCTGTTTCTAGTCATACAGCCTTAGAAGCAAATTTACTGATATGAATGTCTCCCCATGGCATAATATTACTTTTTCTACTGTGCTGGTAGGTGGGATTGGCCAGTTTGTTTTCTTCATAATCTGGAGGTTGAAAGCTGCAGAGACGGGGAGAATCTCCACTGAGAGCTGACAATCAATGTGAAAATACTAAGGGTGATTTCCAGACCTATCATGAGCAACACCAGAGATACCACCCTAGACACTTGGCTTCATTCATTGTGGCACACCAGTGATCCTGCAAACTCAGTCACCATAGGCCTGAAAATCCCTACAATAGTCCTTTAATAAAATAAGCATTCAAAAAGTACAATACAATACAATATGATACTGTTATAAACATTTCATAACCCGAGAAAATATATAAATTATCAGAACTCTAAGGAGATATTAATTCTTTGGACATTTATTTTCTTTTCTTGCTTCTTTTCCCAATATGTCTAAGAATGCTGTATATCCTATATATCTTTTAATCCTGTTAGATTTTTAGTACCTGAGCTTAATTTATTGTTTTAAACACTTTTTAATTTTTAGCATTATCCTTTCTGATGGGTTTCTATTGTTGATAACATTTCTATTATCCTCTGGTTTCACATCACCTTTTTTTTTTAAATCTCACAGTTTATGATAAAGGCAGATAAAGTTAGGTTGCCAAGGGGGAGTTAACTGAAGGTGTTCATACTGGACTGAATTCTTGGACCTTTGGATTCTCAGTTCAGTGGAATTTCAAGACCATTCTTGTCCATCCAATTCTGTGTCCTCATGGTCACAGTATTGGTATTTCCAGAACATTTACAGTGCTTTCCAAAAAGATATTTTCTCTATTATCAGAATCCAATCAGAAGGAAGCTGTGCAAAGACCTTCTGTACATGCTGAAGAAAGCCTTCTTTACAGTGTGTTCCAACTATGCTCACATAAGAGAAACTAATTGGTTTTTTCTTCCTGAAAAGAAATGCTGTGGCCAGCAGATACCTTTCTTAAGTGGTTAGTTTTTAAAAAGTAGTTGAACATCATCTCGTTAGCCTGATCTCCTCCCTTCTTTTCTGTGTCAAACTATTTGTTGAAGAAGGTGTGTGTCTTGGTTTAAGACAAGACAAGTTAAGGGGGTGTACAGTCTAAAATGAGTGACTTCCCCTGTAGTTTAACCAATCCCTTTCCACCCATAAGGAGAAGCAAATATAAGTAGATGTAAGTGAAAAAAAACTAACAGTTTACAAACAATCCCCCAGAACAGAATAGGCGAAAAATATCGATAACCCTAGCAAGTTACTAAGGTGCTGAAATCTCCCTGACTCCGGGGTCAGAGTGCCGCTCCAGCCGGCAGAGCAGCCCCCGTATGGTGGCCCCGTTGCCGGCCGCTGTGGGGAGACAAAGGGAAATGTCGACAGCCTTGCCCTCCCGCTCCGTCTCTCCGGCGGCAGCTGCTTGGTCTGCAAGTGCGGCTGGAAGCGCTAGGGACTGGTGCTCCCTCAGGGGCTGGACATATATTAGAGGCTGGCTCTTGGTCAGGGGCTGGATCTATGTCAGGGGCTGAAACTCATTAAGGGATGACATTCTGCTGTCGGCAGCAGAGAGCAAGTAGCCAGCTTGGGCAATTCAAACTCTGCTGTCTCGCTGCCTCCTGTACTCCATAGCTATCAAGGCTGCTGCTCCCATGGGTGTGTTGCAGGGGCAAAAACAGTGTCCCCAAGCACTGAAAATGGGAGCCTCTGGCCATTACTGATGCAAAATTCACTCTGAAACAGTTTTTGATTGTGAAATGCATCTTCTTGGGTAGCTACTGTTGCCAGTAGAGCCAAGAGGCAAGAAGTAAGAGAGGCAAGAGAGACTCGAGAGTTAAGCCTACAAACAGGAGAACTCAGTTTGGGTGACTCTGACTTCTAAAAGGGACCAGCAAGCCCCTCTGCTGGCCTGCGGTTTCATTTCTGGCTGCAGGGTGTTGAAGAGACGGTAACAATTTTAAGCACGGATAGATAAAGAATACAATAACATTTTGGGTTACCCAGGACAGTGTTTTATTTCACCCCTATTTTTCCACTTCTCTTGATTTATCACTTCAATATTTGAAAAGCCGAACAGAGCATAATTACACCTAAGAGTGTAGTTTAATACTGAAACCATTTCTTTCCGTTGTTCAAAGGAACTAGCTTTTGCAAGATGGTAGCAGTATACCTATGAGCAGTGTTTCGATGAAAATGACTACTGCAGCTCATAAAACACAAAACAGAGATATCAATAGAGTATGGGAGAGCTTAATAAAGTCGGATTTCACTGGCAAAAGGAGGTAAATCTGAAGTATAACTAATAATCTGAATTTATAATTGGGTAATTTGGGTTTTTTTATTTTGTTTTTTTTTTTTTTTTTTTTTTAACTGGTAGCTTTATATTCGGGAAATTTTCGCTCTTCCAGTCAACAGAAAGTCATACAGCTGGTGGGTTTTTAATTAGTCAGTCTGTTAATCATGTTCTGCAGGTACAACTGCTAATTTTGAGGCATCATTTCTTGGCTGCCTCCTAGCGAAATTAGGAATTAGATGACTGTGGTGCAAGTTTATGCAACAGATACATTTTGATGATGTTATCTCTGACTGATTCTGTGCTACAGACTCTCCTGGTGCATGTATCTTTTAATGCCAAAATTATGTTTTTGTATCTGTTGCTTTGTTCATTTGTAGGAGGAACAGGAAAACAGATTTATTTTACTAATACCAAAGATACTTCAGTGGAACAAGAGTGATTTGTCAGTACAGTATAGCGGACTTGCTATATTATACTTTTTTTTTTTTCCTGGCAAAGACAGAGATACCTGTTTGCAGACTTAACTGTAGGACTGGCATTTTGTAATCTGTTTTGATTCACTTGGCAGTCTTAAACTTCTTCCTGTGTCATCTGAAAATTAAGAAACCATTTGAGATCAAAAATGCTTTTCAGTTAAAAAAAAAAGAGTCAAGAGTGGATGTAGAGTAGGATGGGGTCACCAGGGAGGAGGGACATCATACAGGGAACCTGGGCACCTGTGTGCTGCTGAGGCAGTGCGATGCATGCTGGCAGATTGGGAATCTGTCAGCAAATCGACTAATCAAACACGTCTACTTGCCTAAATCCCAGCTAACAGGTCAAATTTTCCACTTTCTGTTTCTTCCACAGGTCTGCTTGTCAAGTACGAACTGGGACAATGCTGAGATCCAGGATTCAACCTGGCATTCCATGTCACTTGAGGTATAAAATGCATAGCCCAGTTAGTTGACCTGCAAACTCCACAATATTGGAGCCATTTTGAGGAAAGTGGAATTGAAGCCAATTCTTGATAGGATCAAAGCCAGGGGTGAGGAAATGGGTGCGCCTAGGAAATTGGCTGAGTCACTCAAGGAACCAAAAAAACATAACTGTGATTGTCATCAGTCTCAAAATGATGACCTCAAAGTAGTTAAAATGATGTAGCTGAGAATAAGCAAGAGTTGTAAAAAGGTGACAGGCAACAGAAGAGCACAATTAGCCCCAATGTTTTATAATATATGTAACTCGTGTCCTTTTGTAATTGATTGTGAAACTCTGTCTGTAAGGGAGCAAAATGTAAACAATATGAGCATTGCATACCTGCAGTTAGGACAACAGAATGATGCCAAAGACAGAAAACTGTAGCAGTTACTAAGTCTAACCAGAACCCTGTAGAAATACCCACGGATGACACCAAATACCAGTTGTTCTCTTTTGGGGAAGCTGATTTTATGGCAAACAGATAATTAAGATGAATATTTCTTCCCAGGGAAGGTACCAGTGGTGCACAGGTGACAGAGCATAGAAAATTACATTAACAGCCTCAGCCCATCAGGACAACTGAACTATGAAGAGATTATAGTTTGCATTTTTCCATTCTCTGTTTCTCTTTCCTATACTTTGGGAAAAATACCAGTGTTTTGTAAATAAAGAAAACATCTGGACTTGAGGCTGTCTATCCCAGAATATTTTTAAATTAGTCCAAGTGTAATTACTGATAAAATTCCAAAATTATATAAAGTAATGAAACTGATAATGAGAGGAAAATACAAAAATCTATGGAAATTCTGCCTACAGATTTCTTTGTATTTCTTACTTGCAGTTTCAGCCTCTTATGGGAATTCACCTCGAAAACATTGATGACATTTTGGTCATGATATCTCACCATGTCCTGCAAACAGACACTTAGAAACAGACACTTTTGTGTCTGGGCATTGGGTATTAATCCCTTCCCTCCATATAGCAAAATTAACCTAAGTGTTCTGTGTAATTTTGCTGTTTTCTTCTACAGCTAATTCAGGTTCTGGGACTTTGCCCTGTAGCAGAATGACAGGAGAGAGTGGCCAGACCTTTTCTCGGGTACAAGTAGGTCCTGATGCCAGCCAGGGCACAAGCAGGTGGAGGGGGGGGCATGGGTGACAAAGCTGTGAGTTATGCAGTTCCACGCAGCCTTTTGGTGACTACCTGCTGGAGATCTGATTTCCACTGCCAGCGAGACAATATTATAGAACCAGCAGGGAAAGTCCTGAACTGTTCTTCCTCTGTGTTTGCTCAACAGCACAATGGAAAAATCCTCATTGTGTTTGCTTACCCACAGCCTAACCAGCTTAGCTGGCTTTGTTTCAGTTTAGACATTAGTAGCCTTTCAAAGGTACTTAGCTGTACTGGCTGAGCTACACTTGTTTTAGGTTCCCAGCCTGGGCCTATGTAGAAGATCAGACAGCTACAGAAGCTGTGTCCTGCTGACCTCTTGGCCCTGGTACAATGGAAGCCATGGGAGAGATAAACTCAAGGCAAGAGCAAAAGTGAAGACATCTGGTCTTCACTTGACCAGAGGGACCAGAGTCTGGTGATTCTGACTGCTCTGACAAGAGAAGATGTAACAAGGACATTGCTGGTGCAGAAGAATGTAACAAGGTCTTGAGAACCAAAAAGACTGTGTTAGTAAGTGAACAGAGGCAAAGGGGTCCAAGTGGAAAATTTTGTATGGAACTTAGAGAACTATAAAATGTGTGTGATTAGTGTAATAAACTGGCTTTGCTGGCATAGCATAGTCTGTGTCTCTCAATCCCTGCAAGCCTAGACTTTATAAGTCTAGTGCATAGACTGTAGCAATGGGGTAAATTAGGAGAAATTTTAAAGATTATACTAGTGATATTTCTGTGGAGATCCTGAGAATGGCACAAGTGGCTTGTGACCTCTCTGGAAGTATACCAGAAGCTTTTCATTGATGTTTTATCATGGGTTTTTCTAAGATGTCTCTCCCATAATCTTTACTGAAAACAGTATAACAGAAACGCAGTGGTGAGGTACAGCATGCCTCTGTTGTCTGCTTTCACATCATAGTTGGGGCCTGCCTAGGATTCTTGCCCACTTGCATATAGTGACTAGAGCATTGCTTTCCCATTTTCCTCTTTCCTCATCCTCCCACAAAAGATGGAGTCCTCCACAGTACAGGGTCATGATAATTGTGTCCCTGGACCCCTCCTGTGATACAGAAATCATAACAACCCTGCCATTTAACCCACACATTTTATTCATGTTGGTAGGAAGGCTCTCTACTTCGGCTTTAGAGCAGCCCTGCAGTCATTAGAAAATATATTGGAAAAATTTGAAAAAAACCCCATCAAAAAGAGATGCCATTGATTATAGCTTTGAAACTCAGTTTGGCACATCAACTGCTTAATTGATTTATTTGACCGTTCTCTCTATAAAGAGAAAACCAGCACACACTCAAGTCCACCTCTGAATTTTGTTTTTCTCCAATTGCCTTGTTGCTGCCTTTAAATGTCCAGGAATTAGTGAACATATCTAGCTTGACTTCTGGCTGAGCAGATGAATGTGTGCTGATTTTTGCTTTCCAGCTTGCAGCTGTTTTGTAGCAGTGCTGGTGTGTGCTCTAGGGAAAAAAAAAAAAAAAGCAGACAAAGAATTGGCTTCTCTGCATGCTGCTGTCTTTTCTTGTGTCCAGATTTGGGCAGGAGGTGGTGGAAGGCTTTCTATGCTTTTGGCTTTCATCTCCCCTTGTGAAAGGACTCTTATAATTTCAACTGTAAAATTTATCACACTTGTAAGTGCTTGTGCCGAGCTGATGGGCTCATGTGTTATTTGTATACTTTTGCATGGCTTTTTACCTGGTGTCAGTGTCTGGACATTCTCCTTGTTCCTATTCCTCTCAACATTTCAAATCAAAATTTCAAATTATTTCTTATGGCATAGGCAGTGGATTTTATATTTTTGGATTAATTTCTCCTCCCTTTTTTTAACTGCCGTTTATACTTTGGAGGAAAGAAGCAACTCATTCCTGTCAGGTCTAAAATACCTTTTGGGAAGACTTTTTGTGATCCCTTCCTTTTCAGCTCTTTATCTGTGGATGCCAAGCCCCATCCCTATCCCACTGTAGTGCTACTAATTATTTCTTCTTTCAGCTGTGGCATATAAAAATTCTTTTCTCTTTTCCTTCCTGTGGTCAGGATGGTGTGAAATTGCACCACATTAACAGGGTATCAAAGTGCATAGCTGGGGCACAAGGGAAGCCAACCCGTTGTTAGGTAGTTAAGGGCTGACAAACGGTCCAAATGGGGCTGGGGGCACACCCTGTCAATTGAAGGAGTTACCTGGCAGGTCACAGGAGCTGGTGGTAAAAATAATCCTGTGGTCCATTTTTCTAGAATAAGCAGCATTATAAAAATGTGCATTTAACTGAGTCCCCAAAGGATGAAATGATAAGAATAAAACAGCTGCAAAGGTTTATATTAATCTTTGATGTACTGTCATATTGCAACATGTGTAATATGTTAAAGTTTCTTAAGAAAGGATGTTCTTTGATGTTTCATCTTCGTATACTTTCAAGCCTAATCAACAAGAAGGGAGATTTAATCTGCGAAACACATAGCAGCTAACAAGAAAACTCTAAATGATGCCCATGTATCAGAAAAAATAAATCCTTGTTTAAGTTTAGAACTTGACATGCTTCAATGATCTCAGATCTAGGGGGAGGTTTAACAAGGCTTGGGAAGAAAGGATGTTCACTGATATTGGACACAAAGAATGCAGAATTTATGCGACATCTGGTAGAACTCCCAAGATAAGGGAGAAACTAATAAAGCCAACTCAGCAGCTATGCTGAAATTAGCTGACTAGGTGAAAGGTGATTCCTGCAGGGGAATCAGCGACCACCAGCTTACAGACCACCAACCCAAGAAGCCCACTGACACAAAAGAAAAGGAAGACTGAGCATGCAGATTAATTAGCATGGGAAGCAAGAAAACTGTTAAACAATAGAAGATAGGATACTAATTAATGCAAACCACATAACAAATATGTAACATTGTGGCAAATAAACACTAATTTCTTTGTTTGCTAAAATGTATAAATAGTAAAAAGCTTTAATAGCTGAGGTGCTTGATTTGTGGAATTCCACCAGGCATCCGGGCTTGTGCAACCTTGAAATATACAATCAATGCCTCTCTAGAGTGTGTAATAATTGCCTTGTTGCACACCGGGTAATAAGTCAGTTTTTAGCAGACAACAGTGTATTAGTAAGTAGTCCGTCATCACTGAGTCACTGTGCATGACTGCATCTCTAACAATGACTTTTTCTTCCCCCCCTTTTTTTTAAAAAATGTTTATATTAATGATTTTCAGTATATGGTACCACTTACATTACTGAAATTAAAATTTTAGGTAAAGTCTTACAGCATGTTGTAACTTTAGGGATCACAGGACCATAAATCCACACATAATTTCATGGCTGATATAAGATTAATTCTTACTGATCAGGAAAATGAACGAGAACTGTCTGTTAGTGTTTATCTCCCACTGAAGAATCTTAGCATCTCCTAATAGCAATTTTGATTTTTCTGAAAATTACCTGTGCACAACCTTCATCAGTGTCCCTTTGCTTAGGAGCTCCAGTGTTACACAGATTTTTTTCATCTGCTTTTTCTAAGGTTACATGGGCACTTCTTAATTTTCACACTTTTTCAGTTCTGGTTGATGGTGAAGCAAGAACTGGAGACATGCCATGAGTATGTGTTTAGATGGTGTGTCGCAAATGGTCACCTATCTTTAGATTAGCATATCCCTTTTGCTGAGCCTTGTGTATACTCACCTTTTCAGTAAGGAGGAAAACATTGTGAGGAGCTTCTGGTGTTGTTGAGTGGTAGTGGCTTGCTCAGATCAGCTCAGCAGAACTTAGCAAGACAAGCCAAGAGGACACAAGAGAAGTTCTTGTACTGAAAATGCTGTGGTTCCCAAGTAGCAGCTGTTAGCAGTGGTTACGTTTTAAATGTAACAACAAGGAGTTAAGAGGTAGTTTTCTGGTAAGAAGGTTTTGTGGTTATTTTATGATTTTCAAAAGTGAGAGCTAATTAGTGTACCTTTCCATAGACACTGTAACAATAGCACTGTGCTCGTTTTTAGGAACAGGGAGACTTCACTGAACTTTAAACTTTCCAGAGTCATGTCAGTTTTTCCTCTTTTTTTTTTTTTTCTTCTTTTTTTTTCTCTTCCCCCACAAAAATCAATTAGAATAATTTAAAAATCTGTATTTTTCAAGGTTGTCTTTGAAGCCCAGGTTTTATAAAAAATATGCATTCCATACAGCCAGAAACAAGGCTTTCCATAAAGCCTTAAGTAGGTACTTTGTAGCCCAGAAGCCTCTGAGAAGGAAACATCAACACTGTGAAACGTAGCGTTCGAAAGTCAAAGTTGCCAGGGTAGGGTTAGTTCAAGCACTTTGAGGTTAGGCAGTATGCTACCAGCTTTACGTACATTGTTGCAAACATTTTTTGCTACTTAAAATTTCGTCCACTGTTGTGCTAATGTTAATAAACGTTCCAGTGTTTGATTTTTTTTAATGGTCCCCTATCCTCCAACTCTGGCTGCTCTACATCCCAGGAATTCTGTTTAGGCCTCCACCTTGATTGATGGGCCGTTAAGCCCCCTCTGAGCTTATCAGAGACAATGTTCCTTGGAAATTCTGCTGCCTAACCAGCTGCTGTTGTCTAATGCCTTGGAATGTTATTGACATGTACTGTTGGATGAAGCAATACTATATTTACTGGACTGCTGAGGAAAATTCCAATGCAGGTTATGCCAGGAGGAAAACTGACAGACAACTACATCTAACTCTAAGCAGCAGTCTCGGAGGAGGCTCTTTGTGTTCTGCTGGGCCACAGTAGCTGCCCCAGCACCTCCCTCTCATTGCAGCACCTCTTGGAACTCAGCAATTTTGCAGTTAACAACACTCGGGCCACCAAAACCTGGCATTAGGGTCTGGACTGATACTCCCCTCCACCTGCTGAAAGGTGCAAAGGCATCCAACATGAGTATTTCACTTAACTTGAGGTGAATTTTTAACAGAATTTATACCTCCGTACGTACTTTGTGCTTGTATGCGTGCATGAACTGATTTAAATATGATTTTCCTTCATATGTTTCATTCATATAATAAGTAATACAGTGGACCTTACACTTATGAAGTTATGCTTTTGGAAATTTATATTGAACCCTTTTTTTAAATTTTTTTTTTTAAGAATTTTGATGGTGATTCTTTAAGTGATGTAAATCACTCATTCATGACTGATGTGGAGAAAGCTGGAAAAGTGGGGACATAATTTCTTGGGATTTTTAAAAAAGAAGCCACCTGTGAAACTGAATAATTGTCTTCTTGAGATCTCCTGACCACTTTTCACATGGGACTTTAACAGAGATAAGGAGTCCTGACACTTTTCTTATTATTTGAATTAAAGGAGTGATAGATAAAGGTGGTGGTAGAACCCAATTGACTTAAGTTTCCTAAAACACTAAACCAAAATCACAGACGTGTAATGCAGCTTGATATGCTGGCTGTCTTCCTCCATGGCATACAGCCCTCTCCTTTTCCAGTCTAACAGGCTGAGCATTAAATGTGAAGATGCTCAAAGAAGAATCAAAATCCCAGGCCTGGAGTACTGTATTATTTTAATTTGTTCTGCCAGCGAACACAGGCTTTGTTCTCTCGGCAGCTATTCATCTGTTTCTAAGATGGATGAGAATTGCAATCAGCCTTTTCTAGTTCCCTCTTAGTGCTCTTTGAGGGATGATGTCTTGGACCTCCCTTATGAAAAGCTAAGCACTCACACCTTTCAGGAGCTGCTCAACTTCTCAGTAGACACGGACCATGTAGCAAATGACAAAGGATTTTTCTAATGAAAAGAATATGTTGGAGGAGAAAATAAATTACTACTTAAACAAGGCCTTTGAGATTGTTTGTAGAGACATGCAGGCATTGGAAAAGAGGAAAAATCAGAGCATATTTTTTTAAATCAAAATCTCATGGAAAAAGATCTTTGTGTTTAAGGGGATGGAATACAGACTCCAGTTTCACCATCTGTAATTAAAACCATAAACTTCTGTTGTGATCTGATAAAAAAAAAAAATCTAGGAATCCCTGTGGAAGTCATTATTTAACCTCCTGGTGCACCACTGAAAGAGAGAAGAAAGCTCCAGTGTCACAAGTTACTCCACATGGGCAAACTCCTTTACTTTCCATGAGTTCCACTAATTTTGCTAATTAGTAGGGTAATGTTGTTGTCCCAGATGTGAACTCATTGCCTGATGCACTGCACCAATTCACACACTGAGGTGAGGTATTTCTATCTTTTATTCTAAATTTAATTATAAATAGGGAGCGTGGTGGTAACCCATGAAATGCTGGCTCATGGATCATCAAAACTTTACAGTATTCATACATTTTAACAATGTATAAATCAGCATTTATTGGTTACAATTACATATGTTTCCCATTTTTTAATAGTCAAGCCTCTATTTATTAGTTATAGATTGTTTTCTGTGCTTCTTAGTCTTCAGGTGTTGCTCTTCCCTTTACTTGAGTCTGGGGTCTGTTTTGAACAGGTGGACACTTAGTGGCTGTGATGGCTCACTGCTGGAATTACCTTTCCCACAGTTACTGCTCAGTTCTGCTGACTTCATCCTGATGGCTCATATCGAGACACTCCATTCACCTTGGGATTGCCATCAATTTCCCTTAAAACAAAAGATTAACCAAGCATACAACATTCACAGTGCAATTGCTTAAACATAACTGTCTAGCTACTGATTAACAAATAAAAGTTTGATTCAAATTTTGAGGTGCTTAAATCTTACAGGGCTTGATATCAAGGCCTTAAAGGGACCTAACTGACAGCTTTGGGAAGCATCAGTGCTTGGCTTGGTCTCTGATTTTTAGTTTTATCAACACAGATATATTGGCAGGATGATGGCAACAGCACTAGAATGGGTTGATGAGTTAAGCAGATGGAAGGGCTTTGCCTATCCCAGCACCTGCAATGTGCTGCTGTAGTGATCTACTACTCACATCACTCTGACACTATGCAACATGGCTGTGTGGGCTTTGCCACGCATTCAGGGAGGTGAGGAGTGCTGGCTCTGCTCCCCAAAACTGTGCTTCGGCACTGTTGGGGGTTAGATTTGGGTTTTTTTTTTTCCTCATAGAATTTTTTCCCACAAAGTCGCTAGGAGACTAATTACTGGTGCTTATGGGTGCTTGACCAAAACAATACAAGTGGCTAGGAAAGTGTAACACCAGGCTACACCCTTTTTTGGTCTCTGAGAGTTTTTTTCTTTCCGGGGGCAAAAAAGAGATACCGCGAGGTTTTTGGGGGGTAAAGGGCAGGCGTTGGGACGGTTTTGCTCTCTCGCTCTCGGCATCGTGGAGAGAAGGGTCAGGCCGCTCTNCGAAGGGTCCTGGCAGCCCATCTGCCATCCCCGTCCAAGGTGTACGTGCCCAACCTACTGCAGTGACTTGAAGCATGAAGGCCTCAAATATAGACAGACAGTGTCAAACCATGCGTGTCTGCAGAGATTACCCACCATTTATAAAAGGATGCCTGCATATAATCAATAAGGACCTAGTCCTTTGAACTTCACAACCGCGTAGGTAAGAGAGGTCCTATGAAAAGGGTACCCTTTTGGATCATTATAACTCAATAATCTCTCCTTTAGCCCTCTCCTTTTTGAGAAGATGTCGGCAGACACTGTCTCAGGAAAGAAAGAGACCAAGAGCAAAAGATGTCCAGTGAAAGGGTGTTATTTCTTGTCTTTCTGTCCATGAAAGAGTTCATTGTTCCACCTCCACAGTTCATTGCTGCTTGTAAAGAAAGGAGCAAATTACTGAGTGCCAGCAGAAGAAAAGAATGGCATTGAACTGGGATGAACAAGGTTTTTTGTCATGGCAAGAACAAGACAGGTTAGAAATCAGTTGGTTTGTGTTCGATGGCTCATTTTATATTTTAATATTCCAGTGGTGGCTGTGCTGTCTTTGATGCCTTTTGGAACTGTTTGTACTTTGATTTAATCAGGAATTAAAGCTTTAAAATGATTCACTAAGCCCCTGGGGGAAGACTTGTCAGCTGTGATTACATTTAATTAATGAATTTTGCCATTTTGCCCCTCAATCTCACCTCACAGAGCCCTATCTAGTCTCTTTGGAGTTCCATGTTCTCTTTTGGTTCTCTAGGTTCTGAGTTACTCTATACTACCATGTTCTTGGTGTGAAGTTTTGTAGCAATCCTTGTTGACACAGAAAAAGATATAAACCCAGCCAATATTAAAAAAAAAAAAAATGTTGTGTGACCAGGTCGTGACCAGGTCATAGCAGAATGGGCAATACAACAAGGAAAAATTTACTTTGTGGGTGAGTGTTAATTGTGTCTGGGACTTTTGTGGACGTTGAACTTAGTAGTAACCCAAGCTGCATTGATAGAGAGATCTGCATTTGGCAGTGTATTCCTCTAGTTTAACATGATTGCCAGCAGCTGTTTTGCTGGGGTCTTTTGTGCTTGGCTGTGCTATCAAAAAGTTTGAATGATGAGGATCAGAAAATTTACAATCAAAGTGCACAAGAGCTTTCCTGGAACACTGCTGCTGAACATTACACAATATCTGCAATCATGTTTGATAATCTATGTGTGTACAATGAAAAGGAGGGAAGAGTCTTGTCTTTGGAGGAGTTACACAAGGAGGACAACCAGCAAAGTAGCAGGCCTAGGAATTGCTGAAGAAGAGAAATTGGTATACTCAGAGAACTGGAAAGGTATTGCAGAAGCAGATCTTATGGCTAAACGAACTAACAAAGCATGCTTTCATGCTTCCTCTTTGGTATCTGACTGCCTGTGTATTAACCTGAAGTCACATCAGCAGCAGGCCCTGAAAACTATGTGCTTGAGGAACAGCTGCCCATGAGTCTGTGACTTAGAATCTCCGATAACTCTGCCTCAAAGGGAAGAATAAATCAGGGCTATATATACACAGTATTCAGGGAGCTGGGCACTGGGAAGCATCCAGCAAATTTAGGGGCTGGTGAGGTATTTTCTGCTGCTCTGCAATGGGTCTATACAAGGGCTGGTGCTTCTGGGCAGAGAATTTCCTTTTGAAAGGCATGAATAATTTTGCCTCCTCCTAGGCACATGCCTTGAAGTGTCATAACCATTCAGCTAGTGATTCCTTTTATAGTGAAAACAGTGACCTATGGAAGCTGACTTGCTTTGATTCTTCTGGAGGTGAAGGTGATGCTTTATTAACTCCTTCAGCCTCTGGAGTTCCTAAGGGGGTTCCAAGAGGTAAGCAACTTTGAATCCAAAGATTAAGATTTTCAAACCAAGATCTTTCTGATACTACAGAGCCCTCACAGTTTGCACAGCAGGTAAGCAGTTGCAGTTTAAGAAAGAGCTATTGTTTGTGCAAATATAATTAATTTTCTCATTTTGCCCATTAAACCAAATACTACTGTCCAGAAAGAGCTGGAAAATACCATTTCCTGAAGCATGAGGAGAAATTCCATGGAGAGTATTGTCTCTTTCTTTGAGACAACATGCCAAAAAGTTTAAATAGATGGCATGTAACTTCAGTAAGGCACACTGAAGGTGAAGGAAAAGTGTGTTCACAGGAGACCTTGGCTAGTGGTTCATACCCTATGAACTAGGACACCTGACCCAATATGCTAGTCAGGTCTCTTTTGCCAAATGGATGTCTTCATGCCTGTGTGAGATGTCCCTGATACCATATCCCCAGTAATTCTCCTTTAGGAAGTGACACCTCCTAGTGCACTGAGACTTGCCTTGAAAATTGGTGTCTTTCTCTTTCTGCAATGCATCCTGTACTGCTTCAAGCAATACTGGAGCCAATGCTTCAGAACTGGATCCTAAGGTTGATATTACATGTCAAGGATCACTTTTTCCCCAAAAACATGCTCTGTGGTTCCCCTGCATCTGTTTTGGTGACTGTTGGTTCCTAATGTAATCGAGTCTTCATCAGCTGTTGTAGATGGAAGAAGAGGAAGATTCAGAAGACAGGAAATACACAGTAACATCCATAAAGCTGGCCAGTAGGTGTCCTGAGGACTGCTGAGGGGAAGAACTGTAATTCAAGAGATGTGCTCACATTTGTCATAAGAGTTCTGCTTGTCAGGCTATCAGCACTGTATTAATTAGCACCTGTAGGCACCAACTGAACCTCATGAACTTCCAGGTGCTCTATATGCTTTCAGAAGCTTTCCTGTGTGTATGTCCCTGTTGCTGAAACTTGCTGATCTTTGTATTCTGCAGCCATGCATTGCTCTCTTCTCCCTAATGATGTCTCTTTACTGCTCCCAGAACCACAGCAAACGCTAAACGAAGCTATTCTGTGTTGTCCTTGCTTAAGCAGGCACCCAGACTTCTCTTTCCTTGGTTTTGGGCTTGTTCTCTTTCTTGTGAAGCTGCAGAGGACACAGAGGGACCTGTGACTTCCCATGCATCCCCAATCTGCTCACCAGCATGGCAGGATGAAAATCAGAAAGCTCTATGTAAGCTCTTCTCAACAATAACACAAACATCTCTCTGTTGCCAACCCTGTGTTCAACACAAATCCAAAACAGCCCCCTGCCAGCCACTGTGAAGAAAATTAGCTTTACCCGAGGCAAAACCAGTGGAGGCCCCTAAAGCTGCTGTCACAGATGCTGACAAGCACAATGCTTGACTTGCAGCCAGTTTGCAGTGACCAGTGTACGCACACCATGTGAGTAGTGCATCTGCCTGATTATCAGACAAGTTTGGGTTGCCTTTCTGGTGGTTGTGACTGTCCACTGGCGCTGTCTGTTCAAAGGAGTTGGATCTGGGAAGGCAGGAGAACATCCCAGAATTTTTCTTGTGTGATCCTAAGGTGAGGCATAGCATTTTTAGTTGCTTCGTGGCCTGCATCTGAAAACTAGGAAAATGCCACCGGGAGTGGAGGTCAGCACTATTATAAGCAAGTGAAATCATCAGAGTAAACCTTCTTTGCCTGAAAGAACCAACTCACTGTAAAGTGAGAGCTGTTGGAGTGCTGCCACTGTGTGCCTGCTCAGATGGTATGTTTACCACGAAGGACATAATCTTGATGTAACTCAAAGAAAGCAGAAAAGTTCTAAGGAGTTTTCTGTGTACGGAGGCTGAGCTAACAGGCTGGCTGAACACCACTGCTTTACTCAGAGATGCTGCTAGGTCAGCCGACTGCCAATTTCCTCAACACTAATTTGGAAAGTCTGTAAGCAATTGGCTGGAAAATGCAGGATATTTATCTCACCATTTCATTATTACTCCACAAGTGTCACAATTCTTTTTCTTCATCAGTGGTGGTGGGCTGACCCTGGCTGGATGCCAGGCACCCGCCGAATCATCTCTCTCACTCCCCTCTGCAGGTGGACAGGGGAGAGATAATATAACAAAGAATTCATGAGTTGAGATAAGAACTAGGACAGATCAATCACCAAATACCAACACAGGCAAAACAGGCTAGATTTAGAGATATTAACTGAATTTATTACTAACAAAATCAGAGCAGGATAATGAGAAGTAAAACAGACCTTAAAAACACCTTCCTCCCACCCCTTCTCCTTCCCAGCTCTACTGGCTACCCCAGCAGTTCAGGGAGACAGGGAATGGGGGTTATGGTCAGTTCATCCCACATTGTTTCTCTCACTGCTCAGGGCAAGTCCTTCATGTGCTCACCATGGCGTGCCTCTCATGGAGACAGTTCCCCATGAACCTCTCAGATGTGAGTCTGTCCCACAGGCAACAGTCCCCTTCAAACTGCTGCAGTGTGGGTCACTCTTCCATGGGGTGCAGTCCTCAAGGACCGGCTGCTCCAGTGGGCTGCTCTCTCCATGGGCCTCCTCTCAGACATCCTCCCCACTCTGGTGTGGGGCTCCTCTGGTGCCTGGAGCATCTCTTCTCCCTCCTTCCCCACTGACCTTGGTGTCTGCAGGGCTGTTCCCATCACATGTTCTCACCTCAATCCTCTCTGTCCACAGTTACAACTATGCAATGACTTTTTTTGTAATTTGTAATTTCTAGTTGGCCCAGCCTTGGCCAGCAACATGTTGGCCTTTGGAGCTGCTTGACCTTGGCTCTGCTGGACATGGAGGAGGCTTCTGGAAGTTTTTCTCAGAAGCCACCATGGTAGCCCCCTGGTACAAAAGCTTGGCCATGCAAACCCGATACAATTAGTTAAGTGAAGGAAACAATAATTTAAGGGCATGAAAATAAAACCAGACTGCCACTCTGGGCACTGATGGAGACAATGCTGAGATTATAGTGACAGTGGGGAGCAAACTTTCCTTCTCTTCACAATTTTCTCATCTTCATTTCATTGTCCAGCTTTCTTTGTAATGAACGCAAAATTTAATAAAGAGCAGCTATATTTACTCAGTTGGACTGTGTGAGATCAAATTACTTTTGATCTTGCAGTTAGCTGCTGCTTATTTATTTGCTCTACAAAAGCCACAGTTCCAGTTCTCTCCCCAACTGCATGAACGAAGACTCTGTGCATGCTTGTGTGTGTGTCTTTTCACTGTGTGTGGTAAGTGGATGCCAAGTACATTGTCCTCATTACCAAAATACAGAGGAATAAAAATAATGCAATATGTGATAATCAGTTTTTTATGTGTATGAAGTGTGCAGGCAGACCTGTTTGGTGCTGCTTAGTAACCCAAGCTTTGAAGATTTACTCTGCAGCATCTTGACAAAAAGCTTTCTGTAAACTAGATTGCAGGCTGATGCCTTGCTATTTATTGGTGCAAAATATAAAGACACCATGTATCTTTGTCCTATAAGTCCCTGGGTAAGAGGAAGCAGGTGTAACAGCTATGATCTTGCAGTAATGAGTACTCCATTAAAGGAATGGAGAGAAATACAGCAATTAGAAACTTGCAATATCTGGTTAATAATCAACCTAAGCCCCTATCTGAAAATGATTGTTCATTTTTTAAAATCTGAACACATTTTCAAGGTTCAGGGCTCTTTACTGTCCTTCCTTGAACTGACCACATGAGAAAATAAAACCCTGGGCAATTTTTGTCCTACTCACTCTGTTTCCACAGGAACATACAAAAATTGTCATAAATATAAACAATTAAAGGGGGGGTGGGGGGCTAACCTACCATATCAGCACTGTTTAATTCATGCTAATGGCTGAACATATTTTACAGCTGTTGGTGCGCCTCTTCTGTGACCCTTACCAGTACTCATAGGCCCTTAGGGAACTTTATTTTAAAACAAAAGCAGTACTTAACACTTGGAAATATGACAAGTCTCTGTAGAACCGTAAAATTACAGGCAGTTTTGCACAAATCTCTACTGAAAGGCAGCGGAGCATCCCTCCTGCTTCCATGCAAAATTGATTTAAAAATTTCTCCCCATACCTTTTCCCTGCTTTTAAACTAGAACACAATGTAGTTTTCTCTCTCTTGACTAAAATTTATGTTAAGCAGGTGTGCACATCAAGTTTGTGTGTTTAATGACTTGGAAAATATTTATACTTACATTCAGAACATGTTAGAGTCCACTGAGGGGCATACATTGTGCATACTTTAGTATACATGAAAGGAACAAAATAAGAATGTATTTGGCATATGTCTAGATGCCATTTACTGTGGTTGAGCAAAGTAAATATAAAAGGTGCCAGACTACATTTCTGACAAGCATTTTGTTAAAAAATGTGCAGCCATAGTGTGTTAATAACAAAGTTCAGAAGAAATCAAGCCTATTTTGCAGGCTGGCACTCCTCTTAAACAAACAGAACAGGAAAATGTTTGAATCTCATGAAGATTTTCCTATCAATATTTAAGTGGAACAGTTACAGTGTGTAATAAGTGCCTTTCTCTCTCTTAAGTATGTGTACAATATAATGTAAAATTCAACATAGCAGTTGAAAATTTTATAGTAATACACCAACATTTTAAGATATTTTGAGCATTCCAACACTTTCTCCCCAGGTCCTTGAATTTCTTTTCTGAAGGGTTTTGAAATTTTGGGTTGTTGCCCATTCAAAACAATAAAAAAGTGAAAATTCTTCATAAAACTTCCACTGCTCAGTAATAGTGGTGACTACTTTATTTACAGAGCTCTGGTGGTGAAACTGGATCAGATATAACACTTCAGAGAAAGTGGAATATTTGATTTGAGACAGCTACAAATTAGAAAATATAGCTCAGTTAGTCAGAGCATGGCGCTAGTGATGCCAAGTTTGTGGGTTTCATCCCTGCACATGCGATTCACTGAAGAGCTGGATGTGATGATCCTTGTGGGTCCCTTCCAACTCAGAATATTCTGTGATTCTGTAATATAGTGTTCTTGAGAGTCATAATAAAAATACTGTCTTGCTTTCATGCATACACTGAATTTATTGACAGAGGATCACTTAAGACTGGACAAATAAAACTGGCTTTCCTATCTTCTATTTGTCTGATTCTGTGAAACTGTACCATGTGCTGTTAAGTTACTAAAATAAGCTTTGCATGCTCACCTTCAATTTCCAGCTCTACATTCAGTAATAGCAAATTGTGGGGCATTACTCAGGCTCAAACTGCTGCCTGGCACTAGTGGGTGTACTGTGACCTGACATGGTCAGAAAATTTTCAGTCCTGATTATGAGCCTCCCCACAAGGCCACTGTGTAATTTAAAAGATAACTGCATGAAAAAAAAATTACTTATGGGTAAAACAAGACCCCTGGTGTAGACTTCTATGTGATTTAGGAATGCAGAATAGAACTGTAGTTTTGAACATGGACCATTTCAGTCCATATTATTTTAATCAGTGCTGATGGCAAGGAGTAGCACTATTCTGGATCCCCAGATACCACTAGGGAAGACAGAATTAAGTCACAGGATGGAATGAGGGTCTGCAGGAGTGTGTGGAGTTAGTTGGTACTTGTACATCTGTACCTTCACTTCAAAACAGAGAAGCCATTGTCACTCCACATTAATCTGCATGACAACTCATGGAATCAGGAGTCTAATCACAGCTGGCTAATGACTGAAACACTTGTGAGGATCAGCTGGGCATGCAGTCCCATTGGAAGGGACATTGTGCTTGGGTCCTATTTGCCTGGGTGACTAAGTTGCAAGTCAGCCCACAATCAATAGCTTTCTTGTTGGCCTGCTGCCACAAGACGCTACCTGAGAGGTAGTGTCGTACCTTTTGAGGCAAAAGACAGCAGAGTGTGCTATAATAATTTGTTTTCTCCTATGCACTGTCATTCACTCATGTTCAGAAATTCTGGCCTGTTAATACTTAGAAAATGTTCATGTTTGAGCATTGTTTTCTTCCTCAGCAGATCCAAGATTCCTCCATTGCAAAATAACCTGGCAATGACAGGGTGTTTAAATGGACAAAAAGCAGGTAAGAAAGTAAGCAAAGCAATCAGTGTCACTAAGAAGTTGATGATTTGTGTTCCACCCTTCAGTCAAGCTGCCACCTTTTTAGGTTTTGATATAAACTTTACTCTTAGTCTCCTGTAAGCCCCAGTGTTCCTATGTTATCTCTTCTGTCAATCTTGAAGCAAATACATGCACCAAAATGTATTTCCAGGCTGAACTGATCTGGATGTTAGGAATTTAAAATTATGATCTTGTCATTAAATTGATCTGGATAAAGGTGAAAATAATTGCATGAGGAAACTTTACTGTAAAAAGGACAAAACTGCTCATTAAATTACTAGCCAAGGTCCATGTTATTTCCTTTTCTACAAGAACTGGAGTTTTTTCATCCCCCTTCTATCATTCTTCTGTAGAAGGCTGTCCTGCTGCATTTTACAGTCCTGGATATGTATTATTCATCTGTGGAGTGAAAGGCTAAGTCTTTAAACACAGCTCTGCTTGGCAAATTGAGGCTGATGATTCATTAATAATTTATTTCTCCCTCAAGAGAGATTTTTAACACAAACTGTGGAAACACTGGAGAATATAGATCAACCTAGAGAATGAGTTGTCCCATTAAGGTTAGTGGGGTGACTTGCATGGGTAAAGTATACTCATAATACTACAGGCTGTCCTATATGGCACGGGTTTTGCAACTGTGCGGTCTGAAGTCCTGCTCTGAACAGGTACTGGTTAGAATGAGGAAAAAGACAGTATCTCCCCATACTATTACAGCTCTATCCATTTGGTTTGAAAATTGAACAGAGAGTTTTGGGATTTTTTTTAAATTTTGTTTTTCCTGACTGTGACTGGGCCTAATGCTTTTGAAAAAGCAAAACATTAGGTCAGAAAACATTTTATGCAGCTTTTATTTATTTTTATTTATTTTTCTACATTGAAAATAATTGTAAGATTTGAAACATAACCTATTCAATAATTTCTTTCCACTTTTAAATTTGGAGTACACTTTTTGGAATACACGCGCAACAAAAATTTGAGTTTTCAGAGGTCATTTTCAACCAGTAGAGGTAGTCTGTTAGGTTCTAAATATTTTGGAAGCCTGTTCAAACCCAAAGTTTTCCTATTGAAAGTCAGAGAAAAGTTGTACTACTTTAAAACAAACTTATTTACAGTCGACAGAGCTCGCTGCTTGGTAAGAACTATTTGCCATCTTCTGCTGGTTGTTAAACTAACCATTTCTCTATATAAATAGATGCAGTAGAAGTGATTGAACAGGACTGTAGCCTGATCATGTGTGCAGGTGGTCTGAGAGCTGGGGACCCGAAGGCACTGGTCACCTGTTTCCTCAGATGCAGCTTTGGAGCTGGAACTCCTCTGCTTCTCACCATGACTTGCCTCAGCCAAGTGCAAGTTTTCAGCAGATTGAAGGAAAATTCTTTTATTGAAATCTGATTCTGGCAGCTCTCAGAATTCAGGAACTGTTTGCCCTGGGAATGGTATCTTTGATTCCTCAGCCTCTTGCTTTGCAGGTATAAATTTGAGGGTCTCAAAGCTTTTAGACTGCTAATTCATCTGCAAATGCCATCATTTTAAAGAATCTGACTTTTTCGCATCTATAATGCTCTTGGGAAGAGGAATGTCAACTGATGCTGACGCCCTGTGAAGCTACTTGGGGCTGCTGCCTTCATTCAGTGCAGGATTCCTCTAAACAGAATGTTCCAGTTGTTTTGAAACCATATTGTAAAGTGTGACTATTTTCCCTGCAACAGGTAATATAAAACCACTGTATTAACCAGTTTCTGTGGTTCCACAAACTGTTAATGGAAGTTAAGTGGAAAGCGTTTTTAAAATTGTGAGTGCAGTGGTCTGTATCCAGTTGCAGTTCCTGACTAATAGTGGTGTCAGGAAAGGAATTGTGTCTATCCTATCACCAGGGTATGACCAGGGGGACCAGGGGCATGCTGCATGTAGGGTTTATGTTTAACTCGGTCAATGCAGAAGAGGATGATACGGCTATAGAGTGAACAAGTGTGAATGCAGATGTATGACATCCCTTGACCTTTATGGGATAAACACCACAAAATACAACTGGAGGAGCAATTGCAGGCTCAGAGAGCTGTCAAAGCCATTTATTCTGCAAACCTTGCACAGAAAGCACTGAGGAGAAACTCAGAACTCTTCTGGTGTAATGCTGGGCTAAAAATAGCTAAATTGTAGACATGCTTTTTTTAGTTTATGCTCTAGATTCTTAGGATGATGAAGCTACTGTAACACAAGGGAACGGAGTTATTAAAAGACTCAACAAAATTCATTCACCAAGCAACAATATTTGAACCACCATTACCCTGAATGACATTATTCTCTACTTAATCCATAAGGGTACTGTGTCAGGAGAGGTTTAGGTTGGATATCAGGAAAAGGATTTTCACCCCGTGACTGGGCACTGGAATAGGCTCCCTTGGGAAGTGGTGACAGCACCAGGCCTGTTCTGAGTTCCAGAAGTGTTTGGACAATACTCTCAGGAACATGGTGTGGCTCTTGGGATGTCCTGTTCAGGACGAGGAACTGGACTTCAATGATCCTGATGGGTGCCTTCCAGCACAGGATATTCTATGATTCTATGAATTAATTGGCACACACACTTGACAGCAAGTACTTTCAGTCTGTCTGCAAACAAAAAGGAGTAAGCAGTATTGCAGATCTCACACATTCATAACAGTGTAAGTTTCATCCAACACACATGCACACGTTACGTTAACCTAGCTGATGATTAGTCAAGACTTGTTTATGCCTTATCATATTCATCCTGAAGCAGCTTATTGAATTATCCTACACTATAAATATTAACCTCTTATTTCTCTAATATGATCCCTTGAAATAACAATAACTAAGTTGCAGTCTTGTACTAAATGTTAATTTGCAATTGACGTTGTTGAAGAACCATTTTACTATCTAAAATATCTTTTTTTTTATAGTTGGCTCTATTGCTTTTGCTGTACTGAAACTCTTACAAGTTGATATTTGGATATATTCTAATGAGATTTCATATGAACAGCAGTTCAAACACAACAATGTCAGTTTGGCATTTCTTATGGAAAAAAATAAGTATTTTTATTTGGAGATAATGATAATTAAATACTTAATATGTGACAGTTACAGCAAGAAATTTGGATCAGCTCTAAAAATGGCAAAGTTATTATTTTTCTCCTGCCTTTCCAGAGAGTAATGGGCATCATGGAGGATTTCTTTCCTTCCCATAACATACATAACTATGATAGCGATGGAAAGGTGGTACTACCATAGTGACAGGTGTGTTTTTTTGAAAGTATGATTTTGCAGTGACTTTGATGTGAACTTCACTCACTAACTATTCTCACTTTAGCTGGCAATTATGTACAGCCTTCATCCTCCTCCTGTTAAAATTTTTGTCATGATTTTGACTACATGAATAATCTTTTCATTCTAACTGTGAAACTGGGGTGTTTTGACGTATTCTGATCTCAGCAAGGAAAGATCTGTCCCAGGTTGCTGGAAACACATTCATTCAGCTTTTAATTTTAGATAGCTTCTGAGTTTATTTGTGAAATGGGGCAGACATCACCAAACTGATTTTAAGTGACTTGAGATGCAGCGGGAGTAGGCCATGAGGTGGGCTTAGAGCACTACAGGAGTTTTAATTTGACATGTTCATTACAGCTTGGCTTTAGTACTGGGCTTTGCAAAGTTTATTAATGCATTGAAATAGTTTTCTCTTTGTTCTCACTTCTAGTATTTCTCTCCTTAAAATTTATTTTGAAAACATGTTAGAATATAGATTATATCTGCAGATGTGTAAATCTCACTGATGAAATGTGTGACTATCGACTATCCAGAAGCTGACTGGAACAAGAATCATATAATAATAAGATCCTACTGTTTTAGAGATTGTTTAAAGCTTTCCTTCTAGGAGGGTGCTTTTTGTTTTGGCTTGGGTTTTTTTTCCACATTTAATCAGGGTGGTTTCACTGGTTCCCAGTGCTATTTTTTTCTGCAGTTTTTGCCAAAATATGTATTTCCAGCAAAAAAAGTGTTAAGGTCATAGACTGACATGGGCAGAGAAGGAAAACAAGACAAAAAAGAGATTTGGAGAAAAATAAACAAGAAATTCCAAATCAGCATCTCCCACCTTCCTTTCCTTTATCAGTCCTGGGCTGTACCAAACATGGTGTGTCAAAAAGGTGGATCTGCATGCTGTTTTTCAGGGCCATTCCCACCTGTCACAGGGGAATGTATTTCTCAGGGGTTAAGGGTTTTTTTGTTTGATCATCCCCATTCCAGCCCTCGGTGGAGCGGTGTGGGAGAGCAGGTTGCTTTGTGTTAGTAACTAGGGAGTAACCTTCACCCCCTGCATCTGCCTCCAGCTCCAAGATATTTAACCAACAGAAATGTGTCCAGGGTTCACAGGGTTCAAATAAACAAGTTTCAGCTCATGCACGTTGTGTTATTCAGCTATCTTGAGGGAAGTTATTTACAGCTAGTTCTGCCTAACTTTTGACCTCACTAGCTTTCTTCCCCCCTTCCCCAAATTCTTGATTAATTTCCAAGGTATGACTAATGCATTTCTCTAAATGCTTTGGGCTTCACACCCCAGCTTTTTTACTTCAATGATTTGTTTTGTCATAATCCTGTTTACTAATGTTTCAGTCAACAAGACTTGCTTGCTCCCTGAGGGGAACACAGGAGTAACAGTGCCTAAAATTATTCTTAATCAATTTCCAACTACTACCTGATGAGAAAGATGAGAGATTTATTATTGTTAATATAATCTCATGGGACTTCAAATGTGTTTTTGTAATGGGTATCAAGATAAACACCCAGGTACTTAACAGAGACTAAGATTAAAGAATGGTGATATTGAGGTTTAAAGTGGAAGACTGTACCCTTCTACCCGTGAGTGTAAATCGGTTGAGAGAACAGTTGCATACATTTTCTGTTGTTTCATTTAAACTTGTCTAGGCTAGCATTTATTGAGATATTTACCAGTGTTACACCTCCATTAAAAGTTTTATAGTGTAGGAAAAATAAAGTTAGTCAATCAGTTCTAGCACTGGTTTAATTACCATTGCTTTCTGTCTGGTCAGCAGGTGGCAGGCAGTGCAGGAAAGCTACCCCAAGGAGACACAGTAGAGAAGCTGGAAACACTGGAAAATGACCATCTGTGAGTCTCCCATCTGTGTCCAACAGAAAGGGGAGGTTGGAGTCTGGCAGGGAATAATAGCTGGCAGGAGGTCTTTGGGGAAGTGCAAAGGAGCCCTGGAACTCCCTTTAATCCATGGAGAGGTTGCTGTGGGTATGGGGAGATGGGTATGACTATGGGTGTTATCTAAGCAGGAATTTAAGATCAGGGACTGGAGAGGTCACTGGGACTTTGTACTCTTCTGCGTCTACTCACTCTTGTACTTGGCTGAAGTGAGAATCTTGCTCCATCCAGCAAGTGCGTAACTATTTATGTTCTTTCTGCCCTATGTCACCACAAAAGACATTGAGATCCTCATGAGTTGCTCCCAGAGACATAATCATTAGCAGGACCACGTGGAGGTCCACAATGTTATGATCAAGATATTGCGATATTATGATCACAATATGTGGAGAACTTAATTAATTTCAACACAAAAGAATAATGTGTTGAAGTCATCTCTTCATCTGAAATTCAAGTGGGCACAGGGGACTAAGAGGACTTCTGTGTAGTTTATTTTTAATATCTTAATATTCCATGGAGGATTCTACAGACATAGGAGAGAAAGTCACTTAGTCTGGAACCTCAGCAGGAATGTGGAATAAGACTCAGAAAGTCTTGTGCAATCAGGCTGATGATAAAAATATGGGCAGTTATCTGGGAAAGGTCCTAAGCCTCTGCTGGAATTCCAGGCACATAAGTTGGTTTTGTGTAAGAGCTGTTCTCACAGCTTAGGATTTAGTTTTCTAAATCCTAACCTGTTTTAAAGACGATGGTAATCCAAGTAATTAAGAAAAGGCACATTTTTTCTCTTGTTTTCTCTTGTTGACATCCAAAAACCAAAAAGGAATTATACGAAGAGTGTTTACCATTCCACTTACTGCAGCCGCTACTTTATCATTTCTTGTTCCAAAATATGAGCAGGTGAGTTCCTTTCAATTTTTACATTGTAGCTGACAAGAACTAATCAGCCAATTTTTCTTGCTTTGCAGATGTCATGGAGCTGATAAAATCAAGTGAAGTTTCAGCTCCTTTCTCCAAAACACACTGAAAGCCAGTGTTCACAAAACGGGAACTGTAATGCAGTTTCAGTCACATCTAACCTAGTTTGAATTAGATGTTGATAGCAATGTTCTGTCACCTTTTGGAAAAAAAATATCTTGCTTGATATTAATTAGGTGACATTCTATATTTGAAAGTTATGCCCTAGATATTTTAGTCTGTCTGATGCCTTTGATATTCCTCTGATTTAGACTGATATGAAAGTATTTGTTTTTGTAGCATTATCCTTGTCAGGGGGAAGAATTTTGATGTATCTTCATGTGTTTCAAGTTATGTTTAAAATATAATCTTTTTAAAAATATGTATTTCATTAAATTGCGCATGTTTAACAGCAGAGGAAGTACATATTCTGCCATGTAATGTGCTAAAATAATGCTAGTACATGCTGCTCCAGGCCTGTATGGTACTTGATAAAGAAGAAATTGTTCAGGGGCTTCGTTTTCTTCCATTCCCAAGCATTTATTTAAAGCTAAAAAACCCCCCAAAATCCTCAAAAAACCAAATCCAGTCCCAAAATAGAACACACGCACCTGCCTTCCCCCCAACTCACAAACCCCCCACCAAACAAACCTCCCTCTCCAAACCAAAACTCAAACAAAAGTTGATTGGTCACAGTGACAAGGATAAGGTGCACCCAGCCTGGGGTACATCATTAGAGTTCTTATCCAGCACATTCTTCCTCCAATTATCACATATTTGTGCATGGAAAGATGAAGTTGCCTCATTCAAACAGTTCCAAAATTCCATCAAATTTGAGCAGAGACAAGTTAGAGTCAAAAAGTGAGTAATTTTTTTTCTGAACACTTGAGACAAAATTTACCAGTATATGTGTGAGGACTGGGTGAACCCAGGTAGGCAGGGACTTCCCCATTGGATTTCCACTCTATCCTCTCTGTATTTTCGAATTACAGTTAAACTGTGTGAGCAGCTCAGAAAAAAAAATAAAAGGGTTATAAATGACATGATAGGAAGCGCTGGGGGACCACTGTAGTGTAGTAGTAGTGTGCTCCAGAGCTACTGGCTGCTAGGAGTCCAGCTTGACCTGCTGAGCATGTAGGGCCATTTCAGTTCAGCAGACACAAGCTGCTGAACTGGCAGGAGCAGGGCACACAGGCAGGAGAAAGGCTCATGTTTTTGTTAGGAGCAGATTTCTAGGAAGTAGCTCAGCTGGTGAGGAGCACTTGCTGGATTTCTTGTGAAGGCTGACAAGGTTTTAGAGGGGTGGTAGGGACATGTAGGTGTCGCTGGCCATGGCAGGAGAGTTGGAATTAGATGATCCTTAATGCCCCTTCCAATTAAAGCCATTCCATGATTCTGCTGACTCTGATTTACTCAGACACATGAAAAGCCTGCTCTTCAATGATTTTTTTTAAAAGAGAATCCCTGTGGAATAGCACCAAGTGAGGGAAGGAGGAGCTGGGATGTTACCAACTGTTATTAGCCTGGGCTGTTCATAGCAAGGATGATCCAGTCATTGAATATAACAAAGCTTTTCTGTTCAAAGTAAATTGTACAGAAAACCTCTCAACACCCTCCTTAATCAAAGCTAAAGTTCTTCAGTTAAGTTACCTCTGACAGGCTGTATCAACTAAAGAAGTAAAGTTAGTAGCTGTTTCTTGGATGTTATTTGTAAATAATTCTGTATAAAATTAAAAAGGAAATATTACGGTATGATCCTATAGAACTATTGATATTTCCTGGAAATTTTTCTGTTTGGATACCCTACACTTAAAAGTGAAGTATTAAACGGTGGAGTCTTGATACCAAGTGCCAATAGTTATGATACTAAGATATTTACTTGACTGACTGAACTTGCTACAAATGTAATTTGTCCTTTATGTATTTCCTCTGAATTTTAGCAGGTTGATAGGTTAAGACTCAGGTGACCATATAATTGTAGAAAATTCAGGAAATAACATGGCATGATATTTCCTAAGCAATATATTAAGATCTTAGCAGTGACAACTACTACAATGTGCTAGGTACTCTCCAAACACACATTGTAGTGCAGTGGAATAATATCTAGGAGGAGGACCAAGTGAAAGAGAAGAGGGAAGTAGAACACTACAGGCTAATTGCTATTGAAACAAATAAGATTCTCCACAAGATAAAAACAAGATTAACAAAAATCCCTGAAGACCTTGGTAGTTTGTTTGGTGTTGGGAATTAAAACACCAAATAATGTTGGTGGAAATAAAATTGGCCTGTAGAGAAATTCATGAGTTCTGGCTGAAGCAGAGCTATTAACAAAGTTATATAAATGGATTTGTGAGAAAATGCCAGTCACAGAGAAATGAATGATTGTTTGGCAGAATGTCATGAGCGACAATGAATGTAGAGAGACACACTTTCAAAACTGAAAATAGGAAAAAAATGCAAACCCAAACAATCCTGTAATTTCAAGGAGAAACTGGGCAGAGAACAGGAAGACACATTGCAAAGGTAAATAGCACATAAAATATAGCACATAGAGCCTACTTGTTCAATTCTTCTGTGCCATGACACATGTTCATTTTGCAATCCTATCTTACTAGTACAGTAATAGTGAGAACACTATTCAAGTGTACAAGTATATATACACACTATGCAAGTAATGCACCACTAAAATTGCTGCCAAATGTCTACCTGTTTTCAGAGGCAAATCGCCTTCAGATATGGTACACAGACATAAGAAGGGGTGGGTGGTACCCTGGGAGGACCTGGAGAGGCCTTGCAATTAAAAGGCAGGAAGTTGTGAAGCCAAATAAACAACTCACTGACCACATCACTGTTTCTATTCTAGATGAATCATCTCTATCTTCCCCACTTCTACAAGTGCTTCTGCGCAGAGTTTGTCTGTAGAGGAAAGATGTTCATGTCAAACAACCAGAAACAGGGATCTTAATTTATTCCAAAGGCTGTTAAAAGTACTTTCTGGATGTCTTCAGCCTGCCTTTTCTTCCTTCCATTTTGCATCCTTTCCTGTTGTTCTTTGAAAAAAGTCTTGGTTATTTAGAATGAATTGGAGTCTGGATGGAGTAGGAGCCACTTCAATGTTCAGTTGCTTTGATCCTATTCCTTGTGGCCAATATAGCTGTGGGAGCAAAGTTTACTTCTGTCCCATTAGTCCTGGCACTTTATTCTGCATGCATTGTCGTGACTTCCATGGTAAGTGGGTACAGGTCAGTGCACGCAGCAGCAGCAGCAGCAACAGCACTGTTTGGAGCAGTCTGTTCTGTGTGAGAAAGTGTTTTGTGCAGCCTAAAAGGGGCTATCATAGAAGAGCTGTCAGAATAGTAATCCCTTTCTACATGAAAAGAAATGAAAAAAAATGTCACAAGAGCAAGTTGAAAAAAGAACAGAAGGGGAGGGTTGCACGTACTTGAACATCACGCAGCAAAGCTCAAAATTTCAAACAAATATAACAACAAAGTTACACTTGTAACTGGGGAACCAATTTTTCAGCGATGAAGGGCAGGGTGGGTGTGGGAGAGGCCTTTTTTTCTAGACGGGAGAGAATAAAAGCCACAATATAGTAGTCTGCCTTCCTCATATAGCTCAAGACTGTAGCTCAAGATACAGAAAAGGGGGTCCTGAGTAAGACTAACCACCATGGGTGTGGAAGTGCAGAGGTGTGGAAGTGGAGATCATGTCAATGGGTGAGAAGTGAAAAATACGCTGGAAACCCTTTGGTGCCTCAGTGAGAGTGGGAGTGGAAAGGGGAGCAGGGCCCACTGAGGAATCATTGCAGGGACTTCACTGCATCTTTCCATGGTGGGCTTACTTCTACTTATTTCAAAAGTGCTGCAGAAAGGCATTCCTGGGTTAACTGACTACATCTATAACCAACCTCATGTTTATCTATTTTTTTTTTTTTTTAATCATGGATTCTGCTAGAAGTATTAAAATATTACAAATATCTGCTGAAAGGAATGCTTTTTTAAAAAACAAAAACAATAAAGTTGTTGGGAGGAGAAGAGGAAATGAGGTGAGGAAAAAAGCTTGTTCTAAAGAATTGAATGCTATTAAGATTTTTAAACTTATGTGAAAATGTTTTTGTGCACCCCATTGTATTTTTAAGCTGTATTGCCTGATGGCCAACTCATCACTTTCTGGAAAAGAAAGGGCTGTCAAATCAGCTATTTATTTGCTCTGGTTATAGGGTACATGTCTTTTAAGGTGTGTAAAGAACAATAGTGTATCACAATTCCTTTCAAGAGTAAATGAAACTCATCTGCAGTTTCCTCAAGGCAGGGATTTTATGGCCTGTGCAGTGCTTGCCCAAAGAAGCCTTGGTAGAGCAGCATTTACTTGTGATGCTATCAAAATGCTTGTAATAATAATCTCTTTTTAGTTTATTGAAGCTTTTTTCTCTAAAGAATGAAGTGTCTGAGGTGCCTTAAAAATATACTCTGGGAAGGATGTTTTCTTTTCTGTAACAAATTTGTGTTCAGGGTTCACAGATTTAAGGATTGCAAATATTTTTTCTCACACAAAATAGTGAAAAACAATACCTGATAATGTTTTCTAGGTAATGAAAGAAAAGAACTGCTAACCCTATTTTTTTTACATTTTTATATTGTTGTGTTCTATTGTAATGCTCTAACCAAATTTGCTTGTCAAATTTGTGATTCTCTGGAGCTGTCTGCTGTATAATGTCCTCTTAATTTCAAGATGTTTAAGGACTTGCCTAGTCTATAAGTTCTGAATGAATGTGGGTTTATATTATTGGGGAGGATCTCTCTTTCTACTGGCGCTTTCTCTTGGCATTCATGGTAGGTAGTGTACTTTGGTCACCAACTGCTGGGGTCCATCATTCCCGAAAGCTCTGGATCATCTAAAAGGGCGTCTGCCCACTTCTGGACATTCCTCTCTTAGCTGAAGAGTCAGCTTTTCTGCCATCAGCCAAGAAAAGGTTATTCTAGTTGAAGGAATCTCATGAGCTGTGAATCATCCACACAAGGAAAAATCAGGTTGATCAACTCACACTGTCTGGCTGGATAAACCAATTTTGAATGCACAGAAAAGTGCTTCTGTAATCCATTTTCCAGTGTTGTTTATAGCTGGCAGAGAATGGTAACCACCAACCATCAACCAGAACACCCATTTACCAGCTAAGCATCTCTCTAGTCCCCTGAATAATTAGCTTGGGTTTTTTGTTTTCCCT
Organism: Donacobius atricapilla; assembly: GCA_013397315.1. Taxonomy (NCBI): domain Eukaryota; kingdom Metazoa; phylum Chordata; class Aves; order Passeriformes; family Mimidae; genus Donacobius; species Donacobius atricapilla. The sequence continues at coordinate 96,553 of WBMY01012581.1, forward strand.
GACCAATCTGTGAGTCAGGAATACCAAACAAAAGTCTTATATGTATGAGCTATGCCCATATGACATGAGTTTTCTGCTATCTTCTTGACAGTTTATTCATATTTAGTTGCATTTGCCATATCCAGCCAAACTGAGAATGAAATCTAAGTTAAAATGCTCAAGTAAGTCACAATGGATTTGGTTGCCAAAACAATGCTTAGATGAATTAAATACAGGCTAATAATCTATTTCCTTGGAATCTTAGAAGGATGGTGGAAAGAGAAAAATAAGAGCTAAAGTTCCACATGGAATCAAACATGTTTTTATCAAGCAACCACTTACTAAAAGACTATCTCACTCAAGGCTGTATTTTCTGAGTGTCCAGACAGGTTAAAAAAATAGTTGAAGAGATAGGTTCTGTTTGCACACAGCAAGGCCCTTTATATTACCATTGTTCTTATTGTCAGTGCTAATAAGCAGATGCATTACCCAATAGTCCTGGTAATTACTCAATCATCAGAAGGAACTGGTGTTGCAAGTATGAATAAAGATGAGGAAGATAAAGATAACTCATCTAGAACAGGAAGGGCAATGTGGTTTATGACTGTCATCACTGCACTTCCACTCTACAGGGAGAAAAATAGTTGCAAAACACAGGGGCATTTTTATCGACTGGAGAATATTTTCCTGGATGCTTAACAACAGAAAAAACCATTCATTTATGTTGTTACATTTTCTAGGTTACTAGCTATGAGAAGCACCCATTTTCTCTGCAATTGCACCTGTGGTGTTAGGTTTAATTTCTGATCAGTAGACAGAGGCAGTAACTGAGGTCAAACCTTCAAGTTGTAGTGCTAGTCTGTGTAGCTATTTTCCTCTTTAAGAAGCTACTCATTGATTTATTGCTTTCCTACTGTGATTCTCATAGTTTTTTTTTTTTTTTTTATTTAGCAGTTGTCTTCACTGCAGAGTAAGTAAATAATTTATCAGCTGGAGTTTATCTTTCCCTCCCTGTCCTATGTGTGATATTTAGATGAAGCTTAAACATCTCAACAACTTTAGGTTGTTTTTTCAACTTAAGAACGCCATCCAGTTGATTTTTATTTTTTTTTTCCCAGAGAGTCATATTGTTGAAGTCCTTAAGGCTATTCAGTTTTGCCACTTGAGGAAACGTGTACCCAGTTCCAGAAGACATGCTGAGAATTTTTCAACTTGTTGACTGGAGCTGATTGTAACTGATGGGGCTTTTTTTAAGTATATAATCACATTACATATTAAGTTTTGTTCTGCTTTTTGTACCACCTGTTACAGACTCCCAGTAAAAAAATAGAAATATATTATGTAGTTCTTTAGCTACTTGATCATGGCTACGTTTGCATAGCATGAACTTTTCAAACTAGTGTTTGGAAAAGGAGGTAAAAATAACATTTAAGGAAAGGTACTTTTTGTAAAGAAACTTTAACTTAACAAGCATTCAATTTAGCAGTGGTGCTGTTGCTGAAGGCTGTTACCCCTTGCCTTTATTCTCAGCATATTCTTGAATAGCTTTAACTCCACCTTTCTTTGCCACAGGTGAAATTAGTTTCCAAGCCAAATTTACCATTATGAATGGGGTTAGCTCCATTTAGTTATATATCCTCCCAGTCGTAAAGATACAAAGTGGTTGTGAGATCATACAGTGGCTTAGATTAGAGAGCTCATCTGTGACAAAACCTAGAAAAAAGACACAAAAAAATATTTCATAAGCAAATTGTCTTCACGAGCTGTAACAACTGAAGAGCTGAAACAAGGATGCTATGGAGGCTGGGCCCAGGCTGGATATCGTGCAGCATAGCTATTCTCATTATATTAATGAGGATTATTAAAGGTAAACTTTATCAGTCTGTAAGTGAAGAGTAGAGTTATATTAGTTTTCACAACTTTTCTGAGCAGGCACTCCAGTAAGTGCTGTCCACCCCTTCTTTCAGGCTGCAGATCAGAATATGGAATTTCTGTTAGCTGAGAAAAAGGCATGTAGTAGACAACAGTTGAAAACCACTATGCAAAGTTATGAGACAGATTTCAGCCTGGACTGAAGTGGTGCCTTCTGTCCCTAGCTTGACTACATTTTGGGCAGGATTCACAACGTGGGGAAACTCATGAAGGAGTGGTGGGAACCATCAGTGTTTTTATGGACAAACATGAATGAACCTGCTTTGGAGAGGTTTTTGGTAGTTAATATCCAACTGATATAATTCCCATTGTGGTTTTATTTGTTCTTTTCTGCTGACTTAAAATAGCTACATGTTCTCGTATCCAGCATTGCCATTCTCTAAATAATGGTTATAGTATTTTCTTTTTTCTTTCTGAGTAAGTTCCATTTTTCAAATGGATGTCAGTTAAATGTGTAGTTTTAGGTCCCATGTGATGTGACTGCTTTGTCAATGATACTGTGATAGGCAAGAGATGAGGTGCTTTGATGTTAAATAAACATACTGTCAGGGTGTGAAAGGCTTCCTCCCCTGTGATGTGCTTTTGTGAACTGGGACTATTATTCAGTATGGCTCAGGTGTGCTGTAGGGTCATCAGAGAACCACTGCCCTTCCCTACTAGTGTCTTAGTGAGGTGCACCTTGTGTGGTCTTACAAAATAGATGAAGCCTTAATGCTGTGATTTCAGTGAAATCCAATCCAGAAAAATGTGACAAGTTGTCTTTATGAACACTGTATACACTGGAGGTTTCCTTGAGATGTACCTATATCCATTTTTAAAACAGACTTACAATTTGGGGATAATTTCTTCTACATTAACTCAGACTTGGTAAAAACAAGGAAACGAAGACATACTTTGGTTTGTGGTATCTGAATCAGTGCATGGAGCAATTTTTCCTATGGGGAGCATTTCAACAACGTGACACACAAAAAAAAGGACAATTAAAAAAAAATTACTAATAGAAGGAATAATTTCCTTTAGGAGTCTGGGAGAATGAAAGGAAAGTAAAACCATAACTGTATTTACCAGTGGAATTTTTTACTTCTCTGAAGCTGCAAACAAGTATGGCTTGATAATTTCTGTATTTTCTTTCTTTTATTAAAAGGGAAGGAAGACAATGGCGAAGTGAAACTCTTAATATGTTTTTTTCCCAGGCTCAGAAATTTAATTTACTTTTGTAAATTTTAGGTCTTCCTACGCAGCTGATGAGGAACAATGGAAAAGGGTCTGAAGGATAAGATGGATTCCAAACTACACAGGTATCTAGGACAAATTGGTGTGCTCCTCATGCCTGTGCCTAGAGCATCCCATGGCATTTTTTCTGTCTTCTTCAATTTACATCCTTCACAACAATATCTCAACAATATAATAATGGTCTCAGCTTCACCCTCCTTGTAATTTTTCTTTTTCTTATTTAATCTAGTGTGTAGGTGGGGATTTCTAACAGATCACACTACCGTGTAAAATCTGAGCACTCAGTCTTTGGCCTAAGAAGTAAGTATCTTTATCTCATAGAAAGCAGACGGTGTTTTAAGGACACTATAAAAGGCCTGCTTCAGGCATATTTTAACAGAAGTTTTCTGTTTCATAACATTTGGCACACTACAAACTACTATCCCTCATTTTTCTTAGTGGAAAATGTCAAAATCAGGTAGCTGAAGATCTAGTGAATAAATCCAAAAGAATGTGGGTTCTTCAGGCTTTTGAAGAATAATTTACTACATGCTATCAGGTCTGCAAATCAAAATTGCTAGTCTAAGAGTCATCCTGAACAGGACATAGGAAGAAAAAGATGCATCACATGACCACAAATGTATTAGACATATTCAGCATAAATACTTAAAAAAGAATAAAATTTTCAAGCTCAGGTATATTGAGAACAAGAGCTACTGCCTGAGCTCTGGTTGCTTGTGGTGTCCTGTCCTGCAGGACTAGGCTTAGTGGAATGAGTAACAGATTACTGTATGTACAGAGTCTTCAGCTCCTGCAAAACAAATTAGTTTTGCTTAATTCAGCTGGACTAACTCTTCAGCTAAACTAAATCACAAGGCTAGTGACTTCATCAGAGCCCTTTTCTTGTCCATATCATGTAATAAAGCATCTTAGCTTTTACCCTCCTTCTAGCTACTAACAAATAGCTTGTTCTGGAGATAGCTCTGCATAAATGTTTCAGCTTTACTTTATGTTCACCCCTGATACAAAGCAGGGGATGTGACTGATGCCTCTGCCTTATCCTATCCAATGCTCCCAGAGATCCTGCAGCCAGAGTGGCATTGTCTAGAGAGGGAGGGAAGGATGACAGCAGTGACCATGCTTTTCTCCACGTTAACGCTGAGCTCAGCTTTAATAATTTCAGGCATGAGAATGCTAGCAAAGACATAATAGGTAATTAAAGAGTGTGTGGAAAGCAGATATTTTCAGTATTTCTCCCACCAGGTTTATTTAATATGCAGACTAATTGTGAGCATCTTCTGAGATCAGTTCCAGGGAAATATATTGCCTTTGTTTAAAAATAGGTCGGTAGGAAACCTGGCACTTCCTTGGCTACCTGAATTCTTTGTTTGCAGGTCTGCAATATCATCTGGAAATGAGAAATAAAAAAGAGTCAAAGGGACCAGAAGACCTTATTGTGCTAAATTCATTCACTTTTTTTTTTTTTCCTGAGAACAATAAAAATTCTCAGGCTTTTCAGCCACAGTGTTATAAGCATCTGATTAATTTCTGATTAGTTTTGTAATCCAGGGCAGATAGGGGAAGTAGTTTGTTGAAGAGGATGGTTTCTAACTGGTGGGGAAGATCCTGCAAGATGCGGCTCTGATGGCAGCTTCACATGTGATGGAGCAGACACTCCTGGTGTGTCTGAGTTTAAAAAAATCACTGGAAAGCAAGCAGCTCATGCTTCTCTTCCTGTTTTTGTTCACTTAATCCAGCTGCACCAGGGAGCAGCCCTATAATAACATGAATGAGTAATTTCTTACGTTGCTTGATATTTGTTTTGCAATTCTGACACAGATTTGAGCGCCTGACTTCTCCTTCCTCTATGATGACCTGGTTTTAAAATAAATTGTGGGGTTGCTGAACAACTGATATAAGGCATTGCAACAGGTGCCAGCCTTGATCAAGCAGAGACATGCTTCTGTGTGTTTGAGAGTAGAGTTAGTCTCTGGAAGGCTCAAGGATTTTTTGTGTATGGTGCAGTGATTCTCTGTCTGGAGTCTGAAAAATATTTTTGGGGTCCTGAGGCACACACAGGGACAGCATCTATGCATGCAAACAGACAGGGAGCTTTTTTTGTACTCTGCCACTGAGTCTTAGCCAAGGAGACCATCTGAAGTGGAGAGATTGGAACAGGAGGAAGAGAAAACTTCAGAGTCCTTATCAAGTAGGATTTTTTCCAATGTGCATGCTCTGGTTCAGGGTGTTAGAAAGGGGTTTTGAAAAATTCCATTGTCTGCACACATGAATGTCACAGGGTGGAACAGATTGTTTTAGCCTTTATTTTTTTGGCATGTAAAAACCCAAACTCTTCCTCACCTCTTGTAGAAGAAAAGAACACTGCTTATTAGTTCATATAGGTGCTGGTTTTGTTTTTTTTTCTCCCACTTTCTAACAGTCTGTGAAAGCATAAAGGCATCAAGAATGAATAAATAAACAAACAAAAGCAACAAACAAGTGGCAATGTGTGACTTTTATATTGGGAATCCCACTTATCTCTACAGAGAGACCCCAGGGGTCCAAACAGCCCCTGCTCCACCTTTCAGCAGGTCTCTCACTGTAACTTGTGGTGAGTTATCCTACTGTGTCCCCACAAGATCTCACTGCTACAACCTCAGGAAAAACTGGCACTGGTTCCTCAGTGGTAAACCTTCAGCTGGCCTGTGTATGGCATGCATGGCATGCTGAGTGTCAGGGCTCAGCTGGCCATGGCTGAGACATCTGGGAAAGCTGGTGAGGCTTTTCCTCAGGGATTTGCCAAATCATGAATGCAATGTACCAGGCAGGGACATCTGGTTGCTGTCTCTTCCAAAATGAATGTTGGGAGGAATCCACAAGCAGAGCTGCTGGCTCATCAGGCTGATAGGGGTCAGGGTGTGAAAGGGCACCTAAATCACACATGGGTTGATGGACAAATTAATGAAAAAGAATTCTTCTGAGGAACAGCTAATGCACAGTGACTTTATAAGGTTTGGGAGGTCTGTGAACTGTAAAAGGTTAGAGGCTGCGAGGGGGGCACTAGAGGGAAGAGTCAGAGATGCCTGTCTTCCACAGCTGGAAGTGCTTGTGTGGCCATAGACTTTATAACCACAGGCAGGAGGGACCTTCAGTCCAGTTCAGGAGAGCTGTTCTTATTTATATTTATGCAAAAGTACAAAATTTTTTTGAAATAGCAAAACATAGGAAGAGTGGAGTATTACTTTCAATAATGTCCTAGGAATATTTTTGAAGATGGCAAAAATGACAGGGGATCTTGTTTTTCCCAATGCTTTTTTAAAATACTGTTCTCTGCTCACCGATCTAAAATGTTTCTAACAGGTTCATGCACAGTCAGGGATATTGACATTGCTGGGAAGAGTGGGGGTTGTCCATTGCAGATGGGTGACTTCCCCCTTTGTCATGAGGAAGCATTTTAACTCAGAACTCTTGTATGGGCTCTTAGCATTAAACCATACATCATTTTTAAGAATTCTGTGAGGTAGAAGGAAATTACAAAGTGTAGACGGAACGGTTTCCAGAGGTGACCTCAGTCTTGCAAGAAGTCTTCCCTACACATGTTTTAGTACTTGTGACTCATGTTGGACTGCAATACTACTTGTTAGTGCCAATGTTTTCATGAGAGCCCACTAATTCAGTGTCACTCCATGTTTGGGTTGTCAGATGAGAATGTCATTGGAAACTTCCTCTAATTAAGTCCCACTAGCTTCAGTGGGTGTTAAGAGCCTCTCTACATAAACATGAGTCTCACTGGCTATTCTGCATTTTAATCACTATTTTCATTTGAGTGAGCTCTCGGTTCTGTTCTGAAGACAAACAAAGGTGTCTACAGGACTTTATTTGCCCTCACACATGCTTCTGCTATGGAAACTGTCTGTAGAATGTGCCCATAGCCTTAGCTCACCAAAAATTGATTTAGGTGAGGTCTCTGTCAGGGCACGGACAGTCCAGCAGACTTGGCTCATGAGGCAATTAGTAACTTAGCTACACTTGGCACCTCTACAAGAGTGGCACAGTTCTCACATGACGGATCAATGTGGTTAAAAACAGGAAGGTCAGCTTCCATTTTTAAATGCTGGGGTGCTGTATAAACACTAGGATATGTGAACTTGTTGTATCTAGCAGTGATCAGAGCAGTTTAATGATGTAACTGGCACAATGTCATGAGCTAGTAACTAATCTGAAACCCATTTCACCATGGTTATTCTCTTTACATTGAATCACAATTAACAAGCACATACAAAGAGAGTCATGATACAAAATGCATACATTTTTGACCAAACAAAACCTTAGTGCTGGATTTTTTGCTGTCTAAATCATGAGAAACCAAAGACAGAGCACAAACCATAACTCCTGGTTACGGTTTTGTTTTGGTGCGTCCTATGAATTAGGAAGACAGCAATTTCTTGAGCATACCCTCTAGAAAAACAACTGAGCATTGATCACTGACAATCTTGCACTATTTGTGTGCACTATACTGGTTTGATTGACCTGCTGACAGTAATGATTTAATTACTCTAGCATGCGCAGAATCCAGGTTGCAAATGGTGTGTGTATATATATGAATAAATTATTTTTTAATGATCAATGTAAAACCAATGAGTAGAGAAACTATCATCAATAGTGGTACATGCTGATAAGGGTCCTGCTGATGGAGGATGATCTCTGTTTCCTACTGTACAGAAAGAATAAAAAAAAGTTAAAGTGATGATGTTAGTTCATTAATATAGATACTGAAATTTGAGTTATATATATACACACAGTATTTAACCGTTATCATCAGAAAATGGAATTTTGTATTATTTTTTCTCATCTGCATTATATAATTATGCCAATGAAATTTTGACTTTACAAAGTAACCCCCCCAAAGCAGCATATTAGTACAAAAATACAATTAAAAATCTATTCTGGTTTCATCTCATCATAAGTCAGTCTTTTTGGTTGGAAATATGTGATGTGTGTGGTATTTTTTAAAACCAAATTATAAGAGAAGAAAAAGGAAAATTGGCAGGAGTAAATCTCTTATAAAAGAGTAAGCTGTAAATTAGTTAAGGCGGAAATAAATATTAGGTTTATCATAAAAGTTAAACTAAGTAAAATGTTAAAATAAGGAAAAAATAATTGCCACATAAGATCTGAGATTTTCTCACTACTGAATTACATATCTTTATAGGTTCAAAACTGGATTTAGATGATTAAAACCAGAGTAATGACATGGTGAATTGCAATAGTACCCTGTCATCTGTGTGGGGACTTGAACAAACCTCCAGTGTCAGATTTGAAGACTCTTTGAAGCAAATTGTTGGTGTGCTGTCTAGTAACTGGCCTTGACATGGTCTGTTCTTGATAGGGGTTTTGCCTCTGGCTTTGCTGATGAGCAAACACCTCATGCTTATGCCATTTGGTAAGAAGAAATATGATTAGCCACTTAAAGATCGAATGGCTAACTTTTTCATGGATGAGACTGCTGAAAGGCCTCACATGAGCATGTGCTTTGATGTTCATCTGAGCTACAGTCTCCGCTAGTCATCTAGACAATGTCTGCAGCAGTTTGCTGGCTCTGGTGAGCACTGACTCTTTTTAGTCCTTGAGAAGCTTGATACACTTTCATTTTATGCTCACCGTATGCCTCAGTTAATTCCTAGAAAAACACTATGAAATAGTTATAGAAGATACAGAAATAGAAATAAAAGAAGAAACAAAGGACTTGCAATATTTTCTTACTCACCTGCACCAGTACAAGCAGGCTGGAAACTTGCTGGATGAGGAATGCTGACTACAGTTCGTATACAGAACCTAGCTTGTACAGATGTAGTGTCCTGTCACAATATCTCAAGGTACTGATTTGCACAATTTACTAGAGTATGTTCTTTACAGTACATAAGACTGACATCAGTATAAATCAAAGTAGGTTTTCTAATGAGACCTCTAAATCTAATATCTACCCCAGCTGAAATCAGCACATCCCCTCCTTACTCCATACAATTTGCCTCATGCACAGGTCCTACACAATACCAGTAATGACCACCCCACTTCCTATTCTTTTATATAACATACGCACATATTGCTCTCTTAGTCTAGGACCACCCCTGAAAAATGTGCATAAAATGTCCACCAAATGTCTGTTGAATTAAATTAGTCCATTCCTTTGGGCTCCATATATTATGGTGATCCCTCAGGACAGAAGAGGTGGTGTGTTGCATGGACATACTGAGCACCAAAGCCATGTCAGATTTGGTCATGCTGCACTGCAACTGCTTCTTACAAGGCTTCTCCTCCATTGGTTTGTGTAGTTTCTCTTATCTTAAGTCCTGAAACATGTAACTCAAATCATGGCTTACAATAATTTAAAGCTGTATCCACTACAATCTCCACCCCTGGTTCTTTTAGACCAGGTTATCTCATTTAATCCTGCAATGAACCTTTCCCCTTATTCTCAGCTTGGCTAACAATGAGGGGTTCCTTTCCAGAGTCCACCAGTAGTACAGTCCACATCCGAGTCCTCTGTGGGCTGCAGGTGGATCTCTGCTCCATCATGGTCTCATTCACATCACAGTCCCTTCAACTCTTCACACTGGAGCTCCATCCTATCCAGTATCCCAGCACAGAAAGCAGCAGCACCACGTTGGTCACTGGCCAGTGCAGGCACTTCACCATGATTGTAACCAAAGTGTTCCCAGGCAGAGCACAGGAAGGTGATTTTCAGAACAGCAGCAGCAAAGGCAAAAAGTGGCCACTGATAAGCACTAGACTCTAATATTCACTCGTGGAATAGAGCCCCATGGCAAGCTCATTTCCAGCTGAATACCACTAGCAATGTAATTCAACCTAGTACATCCCAGTCAAATCTGCCATAGTCTCGAACCCCGCAAGCCCCACATGGGGAATCAAAAAGGATGGTGGTAGGTTGACCTTGGCTGGATGCCATGTCCCCACCAAGCCGCTCTATTGCTCCTCTTCCCAGCTAGTCAGGGCAGGGAAAATACGAAAATGAGTCATAGGTTGAGATAAGGCAGTTTAGTGAAGCAAAGCAAAATGCACAAAAAAGAGGAAAGAGCAAAAAGGTTTACTCTCTACTTCCCATCAGCAATGTTCAGCCACTTCCCAGGAAGCAGGGCTTCAGCATTTGTAGCAGTTGCTCCAGAATGCAAATACTGTAAGTAATGAATGCATGCATGCATGCCTGCCTGCCTGCCCCTTTCCTTTGCTCTTATATCTGAGCTCATATAGTTTGGTATGGAACATCCTTTTGGTTAATTTGGATCAGCTGGCTTAATCGTGCTTCCTCCAAGGACTTTGCTCACTCCAGCCCCTTGATGGGGCGAGAATGTTGTAGATGGAGCACTGTTGCTGTGCCAGCCCTGCTCAGCGGCAGCCAAACCACTGCTGTGTTATCAACCACCTTCCAACCAATCCAGAAAACAACACTGTGGTGGCTCCTATGGGAAAAGGAGCTCCAGCTCACCCCAACCCAGTACAAATTATTTGCCCTTAGAGAACTATTCTTGACTGTCAATTATTACCTCCTTTAACATGTAGGAGAATGTGCTTCATGACCTTGCTGGGTACAGAGGTGAGACTTGAAGGTTTGTGGTTCTTGGGTCTTCCATTTTAGCTTCTTAAAAAGGGATCTTTTTTGAATGGCCCTCACTAGCCATTCAAACCTGATGAATTGTGTCTTAGATATCTCATCTGCCAGTTTCCTCAGGATCTGTGGATGCATATCACTGAGTACCACAGACTTGTGCACCTTCAGCTTCCTTAGATGGTCTTGAACTTGATCTTCTACAGCTCTTCAATCTCCCAGCCCCTGCCTTTTCCTTCTGCAACTCAGGTGGTGTGGTTAGCCTACTTGCTAATGAAGATCAAGGTGGAATTTTGTTGAGTGCCTCAGTCTTCTTCATATCCCAGGTAATGAGGTCTCCAATTTCCTTCTTGAGTCAATCCACCTTTTCCTCTACTCTTCCTTTTTCTACTGACATACCTGTAGGAATTTTTCTTGCTGTTCTTGATGTCCTTGTCGAGGTTTAATTCTATCATGGCTGTAGGTTTACTAACCCATATTTTCATCAAATTTCCCCTGTTTCCTGTATTATTCCTGTTTCTATCCTTTGTCTACTGACATACCTGTAGGAATTTTTCTTGCTGTTCTTGATGTCCTTGTCGAGGTTTAATTCTATCATGGCTGTAGGTTTACTAACCCATATTTTCATCAAATTTCCCCTGTTTCCTGTATTATTCCTGTTTCTATCCTTTGTAGGTTTCCTTTTTGTGTTTGAACTTTTCCAGGAGCTTCTTGTTCATATACACAGGCCTCCTGGAATTTTTGTCAGACTTCCTTTTTGCAAGGATGCCTCACTTCTAATGTCCAGGGTGGTGAGCTTGCTTCTTGTTCTCCTCACTGCTGCAAGAATTTTGAGCTGCACCATTTCATGATCACTTTCAGCCCAGGTTTCCCTTGAGCTTCACCTTCCTCATCAGCCCCTCCTTGTTGGTGAGAGCAAAGTTCAACACAGCACCTCTGCTTGTTTGCCCTTGTCTCACTTAGAGAAGGCAGTTGTCATTAGTGTCTACTGGGAGCCTCCTGGATTGCCTGTGCCCTCTGTGCTGTCCCTACAACAGATGTCAGGGTTTGAGTCCCCCATGAGGACCAGAGGTTCTCAATGTGAGGCTGCTCCTATCTGTCTATAGAAGACCTCATACACTTTGTCTTGCTGGTCAAGCAGTCTGTGGCAGACCTGCACTACAATGTCACCTGTCCTTGCCCTCTCTTTAATCCTGACCCGTAATCCTGACCAACTGAGAAGTTAATCCCTCATCCATCCCCAGGCAGAGCTCCATGTATTCCACCAGATCATCAGCATGAGGAGAGACGCCTCCTCCTCTTCCCCACTGCCTGTCCTGCCTACACAGCCTATGTCCATCCATTCCAACTTTGGAATCATAGGAGTCATCCTACTACATCTCTGGGATTCCAATAAGATCACAGTCCTGCAGGCATGTGCATGTCTCTATTCCCCCTTGTTTATTCCGTGTATTGTTTGCATTTTCATGGAGGCATTTAGATATGACTCCCTATGAAGCTGACTTACTAACTGCAGCGGCTGGAAGTCTTTTTAACTGTCTCAGCTCTCCTGCTGACCTGTGATCCCTCTCTAGACTGTGAGCGTCTGTTGGTGGTCCTGGCATGAGACTGGTAGGAATGGGCGGGATTGAGGTCCCCTCTTCTGGCAACTTTAGTTTAAAGCAACACCACTCTTCTCCACATTACTGCTTTGTTTCTCTGTCTTAAATTGATAACTTGTATTTAATGAAGGCAATAAAAATATTCATTACACTTAGAACAAGACAAAAATTTAAACAGGATTTAAGCCTTCAGCAGGACCTTATTATTAAAATAAAAAATGAAAAGGGCAAGACATGATATGTTGTGTAAAAGGGTTTGGAAGAAACCCTATACTTGACAAAAATCCTCATCCTCTCCTCAATTTTTTTTTATTGGTCCACTACATGCAACCCAAAATTCAAGAAATACTTAAATTTTATGAGCATTTTAATGTCAGTTTATTCATTAAAGGTATCAGAGCTCATTGGAGAGGTTTAGTGAAGCCTGGGGTTGCTCCAGTGCTACCTCTCCACCTTTGGCTAGGAAAGTGTCCAGGCACTGCAGGCTGCATCTGAAGCGCATTGCTTCTGCCCATTTAACTACTTCAGTACAGCCCAAGCAGTGCTGTACTTTTTTCCTCTTTTGAAGAGGCACTTCAAAATGTTGAATCCTGTCAGAAGAAAAGAATCTGTGCATTCATGGCACAGAGATCCACTTCATGTCATTTTTCTGAAACACTTTCCTCTGTTAAGTCCTTGCTGACTCTGGTTTGCATTAACGTCTTGGCTAACCGATTTCTGTAGCTCATCAAGCTGAAGTGAAGAAACTTCTGTGGTCCAGTGGAGAGGCCACGAGGTCCATGAGCACCTTGGGGACTGTTGAGACTTCCCGGAACACTTATGCTGACTGCTAGGGAGATGCCTTTTTCCTTCATGTGTATTTGCAACATTACTAAGAGATTCAGATTTTCCTTTGTGAATGATAAGCAGGAGAGAGGATCCTGTAGGCAAGTAAAACAGCCGGTGTTACATTCTTTGCCACCCGCAAGAGGAGTGTTACATATGCTGGAGTGCCATCTACTGGCTCTTCTCCTCTGTAATAGGTAGATTAAAGTGCCGTCTTTGTGTGTGTGTGTGTGTGTTACTTTATCCAGGACTGTAAGGTAAGTTGCATCCCAAGGAGGATCCTTCACTTTTCCCACTGCATTCAGGACTCAGATCCCCAGACACCTTCATCCACCTCCTAGACCTTAAAAGTCTTCATGTTGGTATTCAGGCCAACACTATACATGTCTCAGCATCCTAGTTCTTCCCTTGTAGTGGTTCTTCCCACTCCTTACAATTTCTGCTGCCTTGGTGGACATCTTGGGAGAGAAGCTCAAGTGCCTCCACTGGAACATACCGACATCGTACACATAAGTAATGGTAAAACAGTTAATCATAGAATCACAGAAATGTGGAGTATTTCAGATCAGAAGATAGCCATAAGCATCATTGAGTACATCTCCCTGCTTCTCTCAGGACTAAGCCTAAAACCAGGGCATCATCCATAATCTCCTTGACCTCTAATAGACTTTGTGCTGTGACCACTTTCTAGGAGAGCATGTTTCCGTGACTGACAATGCTTTCAGCGAAGAATCTTTTCCTGAAGACCAATCTGAACTTCCCCTTAAGCAGCTTCATCCTTCTTAAGCAGCTCTGGTTCCCAGAGAGAGGAAGTCAGCATCTCCCCCTCCACTGCTCCACTTCAGTGGGGTCCCCCAGCCTTCATTTCTCCAAGATGCACAAGCCAAGTGACCTCAATGCTCCTCATAAGTCTTGTCCTGGAGTCCTTTCACTGTCAGCTTGGCCACCCTCCTCTGAATATACTCCAGAATTTGATGTTCATATATTGAGGTGCCCAGAAACTGATACAAGATTCAAGGTGAGGCCACCCTAGTGTAGTGTAGAGTGGGACAATAACATTCCTTGACCAACCAGTGATTTTGTGCTTGATGTACTCCTGGGAATGCTTGGCCCTTTTGGCTGCCATGGGGCACTGCTGACTCATGTTTGACTTGCCATCAAACCAAACCCCCAAGTCTCTTTCTGTTGGGCTTCTTCCCTGCCTCTTATCCCCAAGTTTGTACATATGCCCAGGATTTTTCCATCTCAGATGCAGGATCCAGCCCTTGATCTAGTTAAATTTCATATGGTTCATGATTGCCCAACTCCCTAATCTATCCTAGATCTCTCTCTAAACCTCTCTACTCTCAAAGGAGTTTACAGTTACTCCCAGTTTAGTATGATAGGCAAAATTATTGAGTGAAGTTACATTTGATTCCTGTGTCCAGATAATTTATAAAAAGCATTAAAAAGCACTGGCCCTAAATGCCAATCTGTTTGAATCCCAATCAATATAACCCTTTGAGCCCAATCTATCAGACAATTACTCACCCAAAGTATCATTGACTTGTCCAGCTGTGTGCTGGCCAATTTCCCTGTAAGGATACTGTGATAGACATTACCAAAATCTTTGCTAAAATTAAAAATCCCACACATTTCCTGGCTTCTCTTGATAAACTACCTGGGTGACCTTGTCATAAAAGGAATTTCACTTAGTTAAGCAGCACTTTCCCTTTGCTAAGCTGTGCTGGCTGTGACCATTATTTTGTTGCCTCTCTAGTGTTTTTCAGTAGCTCCCAGATTAACCTTCTCCATAATTTCATCAGTCACTGTGAGACTCACAGGCATGTAATTACCAGCCTTCCTTCTTTCCTTTCTTGAAAGCTGGGGCAACATTTGCTAGTTTCCAATCCACTGGGTCATCTCCAGACACCCAAGATGTTGAAAATGAGGACAGATCACGTGACACCGTAAGCCAGCTCTCTCAGTACCCTGGAATGGACTCCCTTGGAGTGATTTATGTGCATCCAGGTGAGGAAGCAAGTTTTGGACAAGTTTGGAGTTGACAAGGATGTATCTTCCAACAAGGAAGGATGTATCTTCTTGTATATTCCCTTGACAAGTCATGATCTTCCAACACTGGACTCTGGGGACATCAGGGTCCACCACTGGTGTTAAAGACAAGAGCTGAAAAAGGCTTTTAATGTTTTTGCAGTGTCTATGTCCTTATTTATGACCAGCCTTCTCAAGCAGTGTTATGTCTGATCATCCTTTAGCTTTTCAAATACTTGTAAAACCCTTTTTGTTGCCCTTCACAGTGCTGACCAGCCTGAACTCCAGTTGAACTTTGACTGCGTGCCAGAGAAACACAGTTTCTCTGTACATCTGGGAACAGCATTGCTCTAGTTATCCCGTGTTGCCTGTCTCTGTTTTAAATGTACACCTTCATTTTCCACCTGAGTTCTGGAAGCAGATCCCTGCTCAGTCAAGCTGGTGTTCTGCCCCACTACCTTGACTTCTGACACTTTGAAATTGCCTGCTTTTATGAAATTGTCGCTCATAAGTGTTGAAAGAAAAGCAACCAGCATTCAAGGACCTAAGTAAATTCAAAAGCAGATCCTCAGAGGACCTTACTAAGTAGCTCCTTCTGCACCCTGAAGTCTGCTCTCCCCGTATCCTCCTTATTTTCTTTCCCCTTCATTTTTACACAATGGGGTCTCCACAGTGTCACCTCCAGCTACAACAGCCATACATTTCAGACCATCCATTACATTAAAAGCCACCCCTTCACCTTACCTGCCCTGTCTATGCCTCCTGAAGGAGGCTGTAACCCTCCAGCAAGGAACCCCAGTTACAGATTCATCTCACCATATTTTGCTTTTGCCAGTTATGTCCTGTCTCTAGGACTGGGCCAAAACTTCTAGCTTCTCCTTCATTTTCCTTATATATATTTATAGGCTTGGATAGAAATCTTCAAATGTGATAGCAAGGTTGGGAGTAATAGTCATAGATTTGAAAAGATGATACAGCTATATAAATAAATTTATATGACGGATCATTAGAGAAAAACTGGGCTTTATTTAAAAAGAGAGGATAGGTGAATGGTAAAATCAGTATATTTGAAAATATTTATTTACACATGTCCACCTGTCTGTCTCTATAGTCATGTCTGTCTTCTCTGTTGCAGACTGTTGGTATGTGTTGTTCCTGAAGTGGCGGGTTCACAAAATTATTTGCAGGTGTTTAAGTTTTATAGTCACATTTAGGTTTTTGATTCATGTGCCTTTTGAATACATGGAGATAGAATTAGGTTTCTACATTTTCTCCTGGATGGAAGAAGAGATGGACTAAAGAATTGAGATCTCCTTGCTTTCTTCTGTCGTTTTTCTTTGCTTTTTTGAGTGCTACAATTTGTGCTTGTCAGCATCCATTTTCTGTTAGAAACACTAGCCAAAAAGTAAGGTTTGCATCTCATAGCAAAAGTGGACTGTTTCCAGAGCCTTTATTGCTTGTATTTAGCTGCTCTCTGGGTGTTGCTTTGAAGTTATTTCCGTATAATAAAACAAGAGAGTGAATTGTTTATATCTCTGACAGATTGACCAAGAATGGTATTTTATCGCACCCATCCAAACAATTGATTAATTTACATGTAACAGGTCATGGAAAGAACAAATATAACTGACAGGATGCAAGATTAATGCTGTTTAATTTCATGCTCTCTCTTTTCAGCAGAACATCTGTTGAGTGGTCCACTGCTTTCCTAAGTAATGAGATCATGATTTTCCTTTGATGCAGGTTTTGCTGGGAGGGGAGCCCTTGCATTAAGGTGCGGTTGGTTGGCATACATTGCCATCTGTGGATGGCTGAAGCTGCAAATCCACAGGAGAGGTCATAGAAAGGCAGAATCACAGAACAAGCTGATTTGGAAGACCCCCATCCAGATCATTTAGTCCAACTCCTGACCCTGCACAGGACATCCTAAGGATCATGCTGTGGGCCTGATAGCACCCCCCAAACACTCCTTGAACTCTGTCAGGCTTGGTGCTGTGACCACTTCCCTGGGGAGCCTGCTCAACAGCCCTCTGGGGAAAAAAATTTTCCTGATATCCAACTTAAACATCCCCTGACACAGCTTCTTGCTGTTTTCTTGAGTCCTCTCACTGATTGCAAGGGTGAAGAGAGCAGTATCTGCCCCTTTGCTTCTTGTGATCATGGTAGCATCCTCAAGACCGCCCTGAAATCTCCCCTCGGTCTCCTCTTCTCCAGACTGAACAGATCAAGGCACCTCAGCCACTCCTCACATGGCTTCCCCTCCAGACTCTTCACCATCCTCATGGCCCTTCTTTGGACACTCTCTAACAGCTCAGTGTCTGTTTTATATTGTGGCACCCAGACCTGCCCCCAGCACTGGAGGTGAGGCTGCCCCAGCCCAGAGCAGAGCAGGACAATCCCCTCCCTTGCCTGGCTGTGATGCTGTGCCTGATGCCCCCCAGGACACACTTGGCCCTCCTGGCTGCCAGGGCACTGCTGGCTCATGTTCAACTTGCCACTGACCAGGACCCCCCGGTCCCTTCCTTGAGAACTGCTCTCCAGCCTCTCATTTGCTGTTGTTTCTGTACTTGGACAAGGTTGCCCTGTCCCAAGTGCAGAATCCAGTATTTGTCCTTGTTAAGGACCTCCTATGGTTGGTGAGTGCTCAGCTCTCTCATTTGTGTTTTTGCCCTCAAAGGAGTTGACAGCCCTTCCAATTAAGTGTCATCTGCAAGTATTCCTTTGAGTCCTGCATCCAAGTTATCAGTGAAGGTCTTGAAGAGCACAGGGCCGAGGAGGGAGCCCTGCAGGTCTAAACTAGCGTCCCTACCAGTGTCTGATGTTATCCTGTTACTCCTGTGCCTGTTCACTGGAGTTTTTCCAACAAACTCTGGCCCAAATTTCTGCCTGACTCTGTGTCATATATATATGTATGTATGGCCAAAGAGTGATGGAAACAATAAAACAATAATTTTTCTCCACTTCTGCATAAATAAGGAACATTAAGTCAATTAATATAATTTGACAGACATGAATGTGTGTGTGTAAAACTGCAATTAATCAGTGAGTGTTGAATCACATAATGAAAACAAGTGTGTGCTAATAGAATTATAATTTTTTTTTCTCCAGAATTTGTCTGAGAGGCCAGGACTCTGCAACATGGCATGTTACCCACAGAAAATGGATACTGAAACCTCTGAGACATTAAGAAACTTTAGGAAGAAAAGAAAGTTCTTTCCATGGCTCATACTCAGCTGTCTCATCTCCTCTTGGGGATAATTAAAAGGCTGAGCCAGGGATTGGAGGACCAGGAACACCACCGATTTAAGATGCTGATTGAGGCATTTTATCATTATGATGTGGAGATTTTTGTGCTCAGGAACGAGGCGATGTTTTTCCCAAGAATCTTGTGTTGCTAAACGATGGCACAATGCTATTGTATTAAGACACAAGGACAAGGGTATTCTGAAAAAAGTCTTGACTTTGTCTTCCAGCAAATAGCAAAGCTTATGTGAAGAAAAGCTCACTAGCATGTCATAATGGTGTAGTTTTCTGTAAGACTTTCAGAATATCAACTGATGATCTGAATTTTGTCCAAATCACAGTAAGTTTAAGATGGACTTTAGTGTCTATTACATTTAATGGTGTTTTTTTTTCTCAAGGGATCTTTTATATTGCAAATAATTCTTTCAAGTGTACTTAACTTTATAGCTTTGATTATAAGGAGAATGTGATTTTATGGTTTCAAGCATGTAATTCAAGCCTCAGTTTGTGTGCCCAGGGTTTGAGCACAGTAGTATTTTTTCAGTCATGGAAATAAATCTGGAGTTTCTTCATTGCGTGCAGCCACAATGAGTAGTAAATGTAATTATTTGAGCAGTGTGCCCATTTTTCAGGATAGCAGGTGCTACAAGCAGTCACACAGGCAGTCTCTGCTGCACCTGTGTGCTGCTGGATATTAATAAAGAAAGCAGGTCTATTAATGACCATTCATTCAGCCATGAATTTTGGCTAGAATAAAAACAAGAATATGGTTCTAANGTAAGTATTTAGGATTTTAAAGAGAGCTTTGAGGTTATAATAAGACATTCCAATTACTAATAGAGCAGGATCGAGTCATTGACCAAGACCAATTTGGAGAAATTCCTCTAAATCATATCACCTAAATATCTTTATTCACATCAATTAATTAGAATTTTTAATGGCTTCTTTGTGAGGCTTTTGCTGTTTTTTCCTTCAACCCAGTTCTTATATCTGCCATGAGAATCTAATGAAAATTACATCTTGCCGTACTTTTAGCTTAAATTCCAGTTTTTTTAAAAAAACTTGAAATACAGTATTTCAGAAATATCAGAGAAATTACAAATGGCTTTAGAAATGGTAATTGGAAAAGTGTGTTGTCATTCCCGGAAGTTTTTCTGACTTAGTTGTTAGATTTCCTTTCCCCAAGGGGGGCAGAGATCTCTACACAAATAAAGGTCTCTCTACAAGTATATTTAAGCTATAGCTCCTTTCTCAGTCAATACCAGTGGGGCATCAGAAGAATGTTACTTGTGCTTCTGTTTATGGCATTCCCTAATCAATGTTCAACAGCTCAATTCATTGACTTGGGAATTAATATTCCAAGAGAATGTAAGTCAGCTTTTGGAAGTTTCTGGCACGAAATTAAGCAATCTGATTTGTCATCTGACTGTGCCTTTCACCCTTACCTGCATCCCCCAGTGCCTGTCTCACCTCCTTGCTCTGCTAGCACTGCTGTAGGCTGCTGCCCCTAGGGGAACTTTTGACCCCCTCCCCCTGCCAGCCGCTTCCTGGTGCAGCCTCCTGCTGCTCCCAGACGAGACTGGCAAAATCATCCACTCAACTGTGAAAAAGTGTGGGATAATGAGGGAAGTAGGCACAGACTTATGAGTTAATGCTGCTCAGATTCCTCTGAGCCATTTGAATGCAGAGTTAGGGAAAGATTGACATTAAGTAGTACATTAGAATGAAAAAGGCCTTTCTGCTGCTGCCTTCAGACCGTTTTTGTACCTACTTCCAGAATTTCCTGATTTCATCGTGTTCTTTGACAGGCAGAATATACATTTTTCATGCCTCTAAACAAAATGGCATTTTAAAATCCCATCTTGAAAATAGTAACCTTTAGCAAAGTCTGTCAGAAAATAATTTATTGCCCTGTGTTTTGCATTAAGTTTAGAAACAGAGGAATTCACCTTGAAACATGTAAAATCAACATTCGGTGCATTTCATGGTTGTAGAAAGGGTTTTCAGCTGCTACGTAGAAGTGTGAAGAAGGTAATTACAGTGGTTCTTCATGCATAGGTTGTAGCACTGTAACTTAAAAACCGTTTACAAGCAAAATAGATACTTGCAGATTTACTGAGGCATTAATGTTTATACAAAACATAGTTAAGTCATTATTCTTCGGTGTCATTGCTCTGTTCCCCAGCTGCATTTATCTGTTTCTCAGATGGTTATCACTTTCAGCAGTGTGCAGAAGAGTATGCAAAGGATATACTTTCCACTTCTTCTTCATTATGGGTGCTCAGTTGAGGTAGAGATAATCGTGTATTGCCATCCTCAGTTTTGGCCTACCATGCATGCTTCAGCTCTTGGAAAATATAGTTAGTGTTTCTGACAAAGAGATGCAGATTTGAACAAAGGGAATAAAATGTGACAACAATGTTTGCCAACATTGGAAACTTTCACAGTGTTCAACAAACTCAGTCAGCACTAAAGCCAGTTCTCTCTGTCTGCACTGGAGCTATTTTCATATTTTTTATTTATTAATAGCATTCTATGTTGTTCTGATTTAATTGCTATTGTATAGAGCTAAATTAAAGTGGTTTTGTTTTTGTTTGTTTGTTTGTATTTTAGTTTGTCTATTTGATTTGGTTAGGTTTTTGGGGGGGTTTTGGGTTTGTTGTCTTTCAAGCCTCCTTGTGTGCTGTAAAGAGAACCTAGTGTAAATGAGAACTGTTTGCTCTCAATCTCTGATTACTGTTAGAACTCCCAGGGTAAAGAGAAATCTAGCACGTATCTCCTTGCTATGTTAGCTCCAGTGAAAAGCCTCATTTCAAAGCTTTGCAGCCTCTTTCTGTCTCTGGTCTCCTGACCCTGGCTGCCCTTTCCCACATCATGTCAAAATTTGACCACTTCTTCTTGTGCTAATACAATTGTTTGTGGACTGCGCTGTGGATGGGATCACCGCACTAAGCTGACTTAAGGAACTGATTATTTGCTTTGATTAGTGATCCAGTCCGCACTGCAGCCCCACAGTGACATATTGATGAGGACAGCCAGTAGTGGAACTTAAAGAAACATCTAACTCTACAGCCACAAATGTAAACTACAAACCACACTGGAAACACTAAGAATTTGTACTGTTATAAAAGGACTTAATGAAATCTGATTGCTGACTGAGTCAGGAGACCCTGAGAAACAAATAAATAGAATGTGCAATTCATATATGTCATAGCAAATATTCACCCAAAGAAAACATTCTGACTGCATGTATAACTCTTTTATTTATATTTCTTTTAAAATATTGCCTTTACACCTCTGATTTTTGTGTTTTGCAGTTTTTTAGGGTGAGATTGATAAGTCACTATTCAGTATTTGTCCCTTTCCTTTTCATATATCCAGTAAAATACTTTCCAATGGGGCCAATAGACGTAAATGAGGTATTATTAACTTTACATTCTGAAGAAGTCTTACAGGACCAGTGCTATGGTCCCATTTTGACTGCAACTAAAAAATATCTTGTTTGAATTTTTTGACTGCTTCTTGTCGCAAGTACTTGCAGATCCATACCCATCATTCTTCCCAACATGTTCTTCTTTCTGTTATTAAAGAAGTACAGAAGTCTACCAGCTGAATTTTTAGAACATGATTATTACTTTTCTGAATACTTGAAACATAGTCTAAGTAGGGATATTCTGAGATGATTTGAATGCTTTCCTAGAATTCCTGGTTTGTATTAGAAGTCTTTCTCAAGTATATAAAACTACAGGATCTAGGATATTATGCAATGACTAATATAAGAATGCTGCAGAAGGAATTAATACTAGTTCAGAAAACATGTTTTATAGCATAGGACTCTTGCACTTGTCAAGCCAAACTATATTTCAAACATATGAAGTTAATATGTTTCAAAGCAAGACAAAAAACCCCTCCAGCTCCGTGCTAAAGCTTGAAAATAAAAAGGTAAAGTAGTCAGCCTCACTGTATTAATTTCCAGATAAACTTCCTTCAGACACCTGAATGACAGCTCCAAAGCAAAAAAAAAAAACGGCTTTCACAGCCCTGTGTGTAAGAGGATCCAGACATCACTCAGGAGCATCTGAGAAGGTAGGCTATTCTGTAGATGCTTACACTCTTTTTCTGCTGGGACACACTGAAATAATTTCAGATGATGAGTTATGATGGAATCATCTAGTTAAATACAAATACTTAAATCAAGAATTTTATCAAGAATTTTATTTCATGTTGTTTTATTTGTAACATGTTCTTTCAGATTTTGACTTCCAAACTTGATTGCCTTGTAAACTACATTTTGGCTTTCATTCACTGTCATTTTAAATCAAAGGCCAATCTCGATAAAACTGGTAAACTTATGGTGTAATATGTGGATATAAAGGCAGAGGCAAGTGTCCCAACAGAACTGCAAGGAGGTGCAAATGTAAACCAACAGATATATCGGAATCTGACTCATTATGCTAAGATTTTTTAAATCAGTGTCAGGCTGTTCTATTAAAGCTATGCAATTTAAGCATATCTATGGTTAAACCTGCCTTTTATGACAGAAGAATAATCTATGTAACTTCCTCCTTATGCAGAACTGTAGATCTGTATACATCATGAGGGCATACTCATGTGGACACTGTGCAACCTCCTTCCTCAGTAAGGCACTTAAGCACTTGAAGATTAGTGTTAGTCATAAGTAAGTACATTGCAGAAACGTTTTTTCAGCAATAACAATAAAGAAGGTTAATAACTTCTTTGATTCTTTTAATTCTAGCGTGCCAAACCTAAATAGCAAACTAAACATTCATGAAAGATTAATCACTTAGGAAATTAGTATCTTCTTATATTTCAGTGAGTGAAACTTCACCAGCGCCATCCGTTCAGTGACAAGCAGGATGATATTGTGGCGTGCCTCATCTTGAGCCACCCAGCCTTCAGACACTCTCCTGTATATCCTGCAGCAACCCTGTGAAATACCACCATGACTAAACAGGAAAAGTCAACAGAAGGAAATGGTAATTACAAATATAATTATGCAGCCTAAGCTCATATTAATTTCCTGCAGGTACCTCATCAGTGTGAAAATTCTGTTTCTTCTACTTCTTTTTAATATAAAATCTTGTTAGCTGCAATTCAATATCTTTTGTTCAGAAATGTGTTTTATTTGGAAGTTGACTAGTTGTACCATGGTAGTGTGGCTTTCCACTGATTAGTAAATCAAAAGATTGTGACTACCCTGTCTACTTGTCTAACACTTTTATGTAGTTTGTAGGAAAGACTAAGAAAAAAGTGCTATATTGTGGCTTCTGTAATATGCACAAAAACAATGCCTCCTTTTCTTACTGCTTTCAGTATTTATTATGAAATGTCAAACATTCTTCACAGTAAGATTAACAGTATTTCTGTACTAATGCTACACTGGATCTAAGAAGTTGATTTTGGGATAATAATGCCTGATGCTTCATTCTGGCAATGTGCAAGGCAAGGCTAATATGGGAAGTGCTTCCAGGTCTCACGAGCAGTGCTACTCTTTCTAAAGCAAGGATCTCTATTGTATGCAACAAGCATGATGTTTCTTGTCTTCAGCATGGAAGAAAATTGCCAGGGACCTTATTCTTTAGGTCTTGTAAGTACCAGGGCTGGTACTACTAAACAGGGCTTTCTAGATTTTTAATCCATAGTTTTAACACTCAACAGTAATAAAATATGTTCTACTTCAACAGAAAACATCTGAAGCAACTGCTGAACATTTTGACAGAATATAAGAGGCAGTTATTTCTAGAAGTCCATCCTATTTGCTTTCCTTTTATTGTCTGAGCCCCTCTTATTTTTCTTCATCTCTACTTTTCTTTTCTATAACACCCTTTACAGACCAATTTAATTTTCAAGCAGTATATGCTAATGGAACTCATTTTAACACAAGAGAATCACAGAATTTATTGCAGCATAGGCAAAATACTTAATGGCTACAAAAAAAATTATCTCCATAAGAAACATTATGAGCATGACCATAGAACATTTTTATAAGCACGTATGATGAGCAAATGCTAAGATTAACAAGGTCTTACAGCTGCTTTAAATATATGCCTTTTACTTGAAAATACCTGACTGAATTTACTTGTATTGTGATTCAGTGACTTTATTATTCATTTGAATTATAGAGAATATCATTCCCATGGCAAGCCAATACTTCACACTTTTTACCTGGAGCAGGTAAAGATTTTTGTTGCTGAATCATGATCATGCTTTGACATTCTTTTTCCATGACAATTTATCTTGTATATATAATTTGCAGTACAACCTAACAACTTTAGTGACAGTTATGTGTGTATTTGGAGATGAGATCATATAAGTAAGCTTAGGACTACATTATGATTTCAGAACATTTGAAAAGCTGGACCTCCATTACAAGTAACTGTGAAACACTTCCAAAATGTAGTTCTCAATCCCCTTTTAACTTGAAAAGTCCAGAGACTGGAGCTCAGTTAGCACAGAGCTCGGGAACTAATCTAGTTGCACTTTCTTTACAGGAGGTTTTGTATCATCACTACTGACAATCTGGAGAAATATTCTTGCAACAGTTTCAAATAACGAATTTTTGCTTTTTGGCATCTTTGTCTCTAGTAAAACCATTATTGGTTTGGTTATTCTTCTTGATTCACTGTATGTCTGCTGCAAAGTCTCCTAAGACAGCAGGAGATGTATGGTTAATTGTGCTGAATTAATGAATGTGAATTCATTGTTCTGGGCCTCTCACACAGGAAAACATAACCTAGAGCAAAAATTTTCAGAGTGGATTTTTAAAAGGGAGCAATTGGGAGGTGCCTGTTACCCTCTAAATTTAGTGGGAAAAAAAAAAATGTAGCAAGCTGGTCAGCTCTAGTTATCAACCTTGAAAGAGCTTTCTTCTCATGAAGAAAGTAAAAACTACAAGTGACTTCACATCCACTAAGAGCCCTTCATTTTTAAGTTGAATATAAACTCTTTTCTCCATATTATCATATGTTCCTCCCATTTTAATGGCATTATTAGTGAATGACAATGAACTTAATAAATCCCATTTCAGAACTGGAAAAAGGCCAGACTGGTACGGTTTTCTGCAGTCTCAGGCTTCTCAGGGTCCACTGAAAACTTCAATATTCTGACACACATTCTTGCAGCAAAGACTGCAACAAAAATGGAAAATTGCCCGCCACTACCCCATTGTGTGATGAAGACCAAATGCAAGTGTTGTGTCTTTGTTTTGTTGTTTGTTGGTTGTTTTGTTGCAGTAGCCAATGTGCCCTGCAATCTTGTCAGCTCTGCGGCCTTGGATAAAGCAATGCACTCTGAGGTTAGATCTTTGTAGGGCACAGGTAGGAGAACACAGATGTATCCACAGAGATGGAGTAAGGTGCAGAGGCCTGGAACTTTTATGCGTGTTTTCCTGAAGGGGGTGAAATACTGAGGGGCTTCTCATTTAACTGTCTTCCCCCTCCACCTTTTGTAAGCTTTATAACAGTAATATCAGATTTTAAAATCCTTGCACTGAAATCATGCAATAAACAACCTATTTATACCCGAAGGCAAGATTAGCCTGTCCTCAGGAAGTCCTGACCCTCAAACTGAGAGACATCTATCAAACCTTGCCATGTAGCCCAGAAGGGAACCAGAAAGGAGAGTACAATCAGATGATTCATCCCAAACTAGCTACAGTGTCAACATGACCTACATGAGCTCAGTCTCTGTCCTTTTGGTAGAAAATCAGTAATTTTTCTTACCAATGGAGAAGAAATGAGCTATTTATGGATATGAATTGAATGTTTTTCATTTGCTCCCTGTGGTCCCCAGCTGTAGTTTTCTAAAACTAATTTAAAACATTTCAAATATTAGATGGGCAAATTTTCTTTACTGCAGAGAATGAAAACTCATTGCCCCAGAGACAATTTCTGGAAATGATTCAGGCATACAAGTCTGCACGGTACAGCATTGTGCATTAAGACTAGTAAGTCTTCCAGGACCCAGGTGTCGTTATGACATTGAAGCATAAATATTCTACCTATTTGGGTATTTATGATACTGCCAATTTAGATGGCAAAAATAAACAATATATTACCAGTTTGTGTGTAACTGAATACTAATTATTATTTTAATTTATAAATTCATAGCTATTGGTGGTCAGGATACATTTTTTGAGTTGTGTGGTTTTTATGTTTGCTCACTGGAAGTAAAATTTGTGACACTTACTGGGAAAAAGAGAGGAAAAATAAAGTGTGGTCTGAAATACTGAGTGTTCTGGTTGTTTTATAAATGTAATTTTTATTTGAGGTTTTTGTATTTCAAACTTTCTTCTTTTGTGCCCAAGGTAGGCCAAGGTGTTTTTCCCAAAGTCTGGAAAGACACTAAGAGGATGGGGTCTGTAGTGTTAAGGTCTCAAATCTTGGATGTTGAAATCTGCACTAATTCACTTTTCCAGTAGAGTTTCTGTGATATCTTCATATATATTATTTCTGGTGTATTTCACCAGTATTACTTCTAATGATATTTATTGTTACAGAAGTGTTGTGAGATACTCTCATATACCCATAATTAGAAAGAATAATATGGAAATGTATGTAAATATATAGAACTGAGTATTATGTAATACTTCCCTTTTTTTGACAAGTACTTGCCAGGCATTTATTGTCTAATACAATCTTGCATTTCTGACATTTCCTCTTGTTGAACATTTAGTTTATTATCTATCTGTAGAGGTCTTTCCAGCACCAAGAAGACATGGCCCAGTTCAGAGGAAAACACAGAAATTGCTTACAAGACTCTGTTGGCAGATCATCCATTTCATTGGCTTGACAATTAATTAAGAAATTAATTAATTAATACATTTATTTTATATCATATTCAAAAAGTTAGACATCATTTTTTGATAAACTTGGCATGCCACTGAATTTTTTGTAGCACCAAAATGCCCAGTTGCTTAGCAGCAGACAGCTTTACATACTAGTAGTGGGAGCACAGATATTACAAGTGTGGACTATGTTGTATGAGCTAGTTTCAAGGATTATTATGCCTCTCACAGTGTAAGATCCATAAAACGATGTCAGTATAGAATAAATAAAAAAAAAATCCAAAGCATGAAATCTGGGTAATAGATTCGGATAGAAGGTGTACAAACAAGGTAAGGGTAAAACGATTCCTATGATCTGCTAAATAGACACCTCATAGAACAAAGACTATAGTGTTATGCATTTTTTTCTGCCCTTAGTTTCCTCGGCAGCCAACATGTCAATGTTTGGAGCCCTCTCCTGAGCTGTCTGATATTCTGCCTTGTGTCTGTGACTTGCAGGTTGGTCTGAGCCCATATTTAGGACACCTTCTTTAAGTCTTGTAGTCTTATTTATGGCTATAGTCTAAATAAGACTTTGAGTAAAATGATAGCTTACTTAGATTACACTATCACTGCCCTTAATCTAGAAAGATGAGAAAGTTTCCCTTAAACTACTTGGGGAAAAAAATAAGAAAGTGATTGGATTGCCTAGACTAAAAGGAGTTATGGACTATATGTTCATATATACTTAATGATACATATGCAAATATACTGTTATTAGGACAAGAGGATATATCCTGGAATGTGTAGCAGTTGAGCTTTTGCTCTGAATCACACTAACTCAAGTTAGCTGAGTCAAAGGCTGCTATTAACCTTATGAATATTAACACTGTGAAGATAAGGGGTCCTAGCAACCCTTTTCTGGAAAAATTAGTAATTCTAGACAGCGCATTTGTGACACTTAGTTGTTTTTACAGGAGGATTCACTGAACTTTTGATAAGTGGGATCACATGATCTGTTTAAAAATTCCCAGGATTAGTGTGAAAATTTTCCATATAGTGGGGATTTTGTTCCTGCAACAAATGCTTCAATTTAACTTTAGCAAACCAAAACATTAAAAATACATTTTGACTCCCTGTAGATACTAATACAGTGCCTGAGAAATGCAGTCTACTACTGTTTGTCTATTGCTGTTGTGGTTTACAGCAAAGCATTTAAATTAAAGTGCTGAACTACATTTAGATATAGGGTCATCATGAAGCATAATTTGTGTTTGAATATTGTTGAAATGCTTCTCCCATAATTCATTGAGACAGGCTTTTACATAAGCATCTGAATTGCTGCATTGCAAGTTACCTAGCCTGTTCCCTTCCTCTCTGAAAAGTATCAAGGAGTTTATGACCTGAAATAGCATAAT
>WBMY01012581.1:129038-167761 GCA_013397315.1 Donacobius atricapilla
GGAAATGAGGGCTGAGTGGAATGAAAACTTTCTGGAAAGTCATATCTAGTTATATCCCAAGTTTATTAGCTATTTTCTAGGGAGAGGGAAAATGATAGAGGAGAAGAAGAAGTGGTAGAGGGAGATGGTAACAGTTAAGATCTGCCCCACTTTTTTCTTTCTGCAAAACTAAAATGCCCCAAACCCCAAGCTGATAACCTTCCAAAAAGACCAAGTTTTATTTCCACTGTAGAACTAAAATCTTGATGCTTCTCAGCAGATCACATTCTTATTTCCCAGCCAGTTTTGAGCCAGCTTTTTCAGATCACTACCAAAATTTCAAGAACACAGAACCAAAAACTGAGATGGGATTTTTTAATCTGTCTCCCACTCGCTTCCTCTGAAATGTCACTTTTCAGCTTTCCAAAGTATCTAATGCAACCTGGAGTCTTTAGAACACTCCAGTGACATGGAGACTTCAGAAAAACGTTTCTGTTTCTCGGTCATCCCAACATTCCCTTGCTCCTTGTCTCTTATTGTGATTTTGAAAGGAAGGAGCCCCTGGGAGCAATGTATAAGGGAGCAAAGGGAGCAAGGCACACTTACCTCAGTGGAGAGGGAGAGAAACTCCCATTCCTCATTCAGCACTTGTTACAGCTGTTTTTGCCCCCAGAGGCACCATTGGAGAGCACAGCAGGAGTAAAAGTAAAAAAAAAAATACCGCAAGATATGCTGTTGTATTAATTTTTCTGCTATTCCATTTCTATGCGTGTCTACCTCATTTCCCTTCCCAATGAGAATGTCTAAAATCTTTCTTTCTGCTGGCTCTTCACTGTGGTGAAAATTATACTCTTGTGGGCAATAAAGTTTCCTCTACTCACAGAGCAACAGTCCTGACTGTGTAAACCTATGTTCCTTTGCTTATTTTTGTCTTCATTGTAAATATTTACTCAATGCTAATTTAAAAAGTCCACTGAAAAAAGAAAATGGAACAAGGGTGCAGTGTTTTTCATTGTCTTCCAAAGTTCTTAATATCCAAATACATAATTTTAGGCTAAATAACTTGAAATTGTTACCTGGAACAAGACTTTTTTCTTAAAGTAGTAAGCCTATCAACGTCTGAGGAAAAACTGAGGATACTCTCAAAGGTAACTCAAGAACATTAAATTTTTAGACTTACAGGAGCTGTTGAAAAGATTGCAGAATAATAAGAATATTTTAAAATATTTTCAAAAGGAAAAACAAAATACTGTAAGAATGAAGGACAGCAGGCTGGGTATTAGTTTGGCTGTGATTGAGATAAAGGCTTTACAAAGCTTCAGGATAGAAAATAGAGTTGGAAGAATAGAAATATAGCCTGTCTAGCTAGTCCATGAGGAACTGTCACAACAAATGCACTCTACAGTTTAAACACAGACCTTTCTGATGCAGTTTTTTAGTTGACAAGGTGTTTCAGCATGAAATATCATGAAAAGAGTGAAATCAGAAGTTGCGAAAGAAAGCACAAATTTTTTTTCCCTAAACGAAAAGTAAAACTATTTGACTATTTGAGAGATAATATTGTGTTTACTGCTGTTGTTGTGGCTTGTGCTAAACTCTAGCAACATTGCCCATTTTGGTGAGGTCATAGTACAAGTCAGTAGAATCTGCTACAGCTTCCCTCTTCCCCCTCTGTACTTTTCATTTAAATCAGGAAAATTTCTTCATGCACTACTTATTCTACATAAAGGATATAAGGGAATCCTAGAAGAACTCTGCATAGATTTTCTGGTTTAGTTGTTTTGGTTTTTTCAAAACTTAAATATTCTGCTCTTGGTTAATTTGTGGTAGTGAGTTCTTTCTGAGTGAGTTTTAAATCTTCTGTTCTTAGGTGTTAATCGTTGTTGATGAGGCTGATTGTTACCTGCAATTGAGGGTGTGAGGAGAGCCTGCTCTGCGCTGTTCATGATCATCAACCCCAAAATATCAATGATAATTTGATCCTTTAATCTCACTGTGGGGGTCTGAAATGTTATTGAGTTAAAAAACTGTTTAGTTCTTTACTGCCTTGTTTCATCTTGTCTGATTGATTCTGGAAACTCTGTGCAGTCACATAAGAAAAAAAAATAGGAATGGGATAATATTCTTCCTACTGCATCGCTCTACCTGTGAGTAAATTAATTGACTTTTATTAGGTTCACTCTAGAGTATAAAACTTCTGTACCTGGAGGTACATGGAAGATTAAGACAGTACCATTTTTTTTTCTAACTGAATATCATTATCTGACAGGCAATGATATAGGGACTATCTGTATAAATAGAATTTATGCAAAGAACTAGGAAGAAAGATTTCAAATTTAGTCAAATTTATTTAATTGCCATGCTATACTCTCAAAGTCATACCAGTCTTATCCTGTGACATCCTAACTCAAAGAAAACATTTTCATCATAATTTTTAATGCTATATACAGAAATAATGTAGATTGCATCCATAGAGAGGAGAGGAAATTAAAACCAAAGGAGAGATGTATAACAAGGTCATAAAACCAAACAAGAGATGAATAGAATGAAGTTCATTATGAATGTAACTTGAAGAAGCACTTGATTTCAAGAGCTTTAGTGACTTAGATGTGTATTGAATTGGAGCCAAGGAGGATGGGGATTTCATGTCAGGATATTTATTGACACTTGATGCTTTATCTTAACCTGCAGGTCACAGTGAACCCTTCTGGCCTTCAAATATATGAATAAAAACCTTTTAAGGTTTTTAAGGCTAGGACTTTTAGTTGCAGGAGACAGAATTTTGATTTTCTGACTTGAATAACATGGTGTTCCACCACTTGAGCCCAAGGAAAAGTCTGCTGATATTCCTCCAAGCTTGGCTGCATAATGTAAACACACTAGAAAATACTGATTTTCTTAAAGAAACTCTGAAATTTGGATTTTAAAATTATTTTTCTGGTTACAAAGGAAAGTGAAGAATGGAAGATGAGGCATGTTTGTAAAGACAAACAAAGCAGTAGCTGGCAAAAGGCACAAAGCCCATATTATCCCGACTCGACCTCTTGTGTTCTGTTAAGCTTCCTTTTCTCAGTAAGCTCACTGCATTAGCACAAAGCCCTCATATTTCCCACCCTCTCACTGCAGCATTGTAAACCAGCAAAATCCAGCTTTGAATAACCCATCAATCTTCCATCAAAAGAAATGTTGAATATCAGGCACATCACTCCACTTTGTAAAATGCAAAGAAACTGATCACAATTTAGGATTCTGAGCTCTCTCAAATCAGACTCTTTTATCCTTCTGTTCTTCAAGAAGACGACTCACTTTGCATTCTCCCTCAAAATTTCATGCACAAATAACTTTATTATCCTTTATCCATTTGACCTCAGTTTTCATACCATTCTCAACTTGCTCTTCACAATACTGGTATGACAATAAATGGATGTGGTGTTCAGCAGCAGTGTTTCTCTATGTAGTTTTAAGTTTTCTGTGTTTTTTGTCATGTGAAGCCCAAAATAGTAAGACTGATGGGTACAACCTTCTAAGGTTGGTTGGTCTATTCAGTATGGGCCACAATGATGCTCAGAGGGCTAGAGCACCTCTCCTGCAGGACAGGCTGAGAGAGTTGGTATTGTTTAGCCTAGAAAAGAGAAGGTCTGCAGGACATCCCTCTGTGGCCTTCCAATGCCTTAAGGCAGCTTATGAGAAGAAGGGAGAAGGACTGTTTATATGGCCAGACAGTGACAGAACAAGGGGCAAAGATTTTAAACTGAAAGAGAACATGATTAGATTAGATGTTAGGAAGAAATTCTTAGAAGTTTTTTGTGTCACTGGATCAAGTTGTTCAAGAAGCCGTGGATGTCCCACAGCTGGGAAGTGTTCAAGGCCTGAGCAACCTGATCTAGTGAATGGCATTCCTGCATATGGCAGACGGGGTTGGAGAGAGATGATTTTTGAGGTCCCTTCCAATCCAAAAGCTGCAATTCTATGGCTCTATTATAATAAATAACGTTTTAACCTTTAATAGCAGGGTGACCACAGCTATGGGACCTTCTTTTTTACCTTTGCAAACTTCTGTGTGTCTGAAAGTTTTCAGCTCATCCCCTAATCTTTTGCTATAATTAAGTAAAATTTATGAAGACTGTAGGTAGATGACCAATAAGAAATTTGTATTTTTCTGTGTTTCAAAAAGTATTTTGCTTTTATTTTATTTGTTTGTTTTGAATCCTACAAATATTCCTTCTGGTAAACTCTTGTGTCATTTATATCATCTAGATCTCTAAAATGACCTGTGTTATCTGTTTGGGTAGAAGAAAAGTTTTATAGTTTTTAAATTATTCAGGAGATAGAACCTATGCATTAGGTAATGATCCATTCAGCTCTCACATCAGATTTTGGATACCAAACTCTCAGAAAGGTGAAGTATGAGCAAAAGAGTCTGAAAATTACTTGCTTGATAAAGTTGGAATGATATTTTTCTCCAATGAAGCCAGTAAACCATTAAAAAAACCCAAAAAACCCTGCAGTAAAGTTTCAAACATTCAGAAGACAAACAAGCAAGCAAATCCACAAAAGAAGCTAATGAAAACACAAGTACAGATAGAGCATCAAACTGCTGTCACCAGGGGGTCACTTAGTAGTAGTTATCACTGTCAGCTTTTTAGGGCAGAAAGTCAGAGTCCATTGATTTCCTTTTTATCATTTTCTGGTTCACTGGTATAAAAAGAGGAAACACCTGTTGCTAATGAATTACTATATGCCATTATATGAGATGCAAGATGGCTCACAGAAAAGGGTATCTATGCAGATTTTAGGAAAGTGGATATTGTTTTAATCAGCAATTCTTTGCAAAGATACCGCAAACTGATATATGGATAATAAGTTCAGATCACAGACACAACATACCTGGAGATTAAATTACGATTACACCTCCTTCCCTGGAGTGCTTGCTGCTTTCTTGTGGTCTTACTGCAACGTGGCTTTGAATTTTTCCCAACTATGAAATGTTATGCCTTGGTAAATGCATGGGCTGTCATTTGGTGTTTAAATGTGTCTTAGATGAGGCTGTGGTGTCTCTTCTCTCTACTGTGACACACTAAGGTGAAGGAGCTTGCTTTTATGGCTGCAGCTATAGCATCCTCACTTGACCATTTTGAGTTTGGGTTGGACTCATAGGAGGCTGATTACAGCTGCAGAAACAATAAGTGACTGTCAGATTTTACCCCAAGTGCTGCTCACTGTCCCTGTGATTTTGAAGGTGTAGTGCTGGTTTGCCTGCAGCTCTGCATTTTGTGTGGAGGCTTTGCCTTTCATACTAAAATTAGTAAGTCTAAATGAAGTGTGTTCTCCCTTCTGTGCAAATGTGAAAGCACTTATCTAGTCTCAAATTTAACAGAACTTAACACAAAGTATGTTTTTCTGTGAAAAATTCTATCCTGTCTGAAGTTTGGTGATGTTTTTTGTTCCTGCTTCTGTTTGAAGCTCTGATTCTGAATCAGAGGAGGAGCCAATTACAGAGGAGGAGTTGGCCAAGCTGAAAGAAGAGGTAGAGGAAAAAAAGAAACTCATTGCTACTCTACGAAACAAGCCATGGAAGATGAAAAAGAAGTTGTCCGTCCTGAAGTATGGTTTGATTTCTGTAATGAGTATCTGCTGTCCCGCTTTGCATTGTTTTTCTGAATTTTCACTTTAGATCTGCACCTACTCACAAATTAAATTCAGACCGCCGCTAATGTCTCTTCCCCAGAAGGTATTCTCACAATAAGTGGAGGTAAATGCTGTTGCAGAGCAGTGCTTTCTTGTCCCAGCAGTGCTGAAATCAAATATGGAAAGCTAATACATTTTTGGTTTGGGGATTTCCATTACAACTCTGTGCAAAATCTTTTCCTTTTCTTCAGTTAGGTTGATGCTGATGAATTCTTCCATTGGTGAGATTAATATCTCCTTAATGTCTCTTAGAAAAAATGATGCAATTACAGTATTACCTCAAGATTGCTAGAGAGAGAGGATTTGTCTCCCTAGTCTGACTTTCAGGAAAGAAAAGAATTAACTTATGAAACAGCAACCTCTTTGAAGTAGAACTCGTACTTTCATGCATTTTTTAAATACTACATAGAAAATTGTATTTTGCCCTAGCAAACCTATTGCTATATTTACTTGGAAGCCAAAAACTAAGTATTCATTTCCATTTAAATTTCCTCCAAGCACAGGAACTGGGTAAATAGAGAGAACTTTATTCTTTTGACAAAACTGCTATGCTCCTCTGTTTTAGATAACTTATTTGTTGTGGCAATACCAAGACACCAACCAAACATATCTAGCACAGAAAGGATGGTCTGTCCTGCAGAGAGTTTTTAATATGAACAGAAAACACAGATAAGAAATATGGTGTGGAAAGTCTAAGATTTGTCCTTGTAGAAGGTAAGGTAATTTTAGAAAGGGTAAACTTGCAGAGAGGTAATGAAAAGAATCAAAGGAGGTAAAAGGGAACAGTATCTAGGAGATGTAGAATAGAAGCATTGTGAAGGTATGAACAATTTCAGAAAATATAACTGAGCAGATTAAATTTTGGATTGTCTACAGTTGATCCCCATGTACATACATTCAACATTTGTTTGCAGTCTTCCTTTGGAGAAAGTTTCTATTTTTACAGCCGTTCTTCTATCCAGTAATTCCTAGCAATTGCATGTAAACTTCATGACTTGGTATGCCCCTGAGACTATTTTCCATTATTGCTTTTTCATGTGGGCAGTGATGACACTGCAACATGTAGCTGAAGGATGATCAAGAGACACTTCTGGGCCTTGGGATATCTGGTAAGGAACGCTGACTTTAAAGGAGGTTATTTTTTCCCCTATAGTTATGGGCAATGATATTGGAAGAAACAAATGCCCCCAGTCGATTAATACAATAATTCACAGAAAAAAATCCCCCTAGAAACTCTACTAAGGCTCTAGCAAAATGGGGAGGTGATTTGAGGCAATAAACACATCTTCACCGGGGAAAAAATTGCCAGAACAAACCTGTGTGGTTTGTTCTGTGATGAAGTAACTGTGCTGAAGTTACTACATTATTGACAAAGAAAGGGCTGTGGATGTCATTTAGCTGGACTTCTGTAAGGTCTTTGACATGGTATCCCAGAAAATCCTTCTCTCTAAATTGCAAAGGTGTGGATTAAAGGGGTGGACTGTATGGCTGCTAAGAAATTTTCTGAATGGTTACACCCAGGGAGTTGGTGGTCAGTGGGTCAATGTCTGTTTGGACATCACTGACAAATGGTGTCATTCAGGGATTCATACTGGGACCTGTGAAATTTAATGTCTTCTTCAATGACATAGATGAAGGTATCATTTGCACCCTCAGAAAATTTGCAGATGACACCAAGCTGAGTGGTGCACTTGAGACACCTGAAGGACAGGATGCCATCCAGAGGGACCTGGACAAGATCAAGACTGGGGCAGCTGGGAATCTCATTAGAATTAACAAGACCAAGTGGTGCAACTTTGTTGGGGCAACCCCCATCATCAGTATAGGCTGGGGGAGGAACAGTTGGAGAGCAGCCCTTTGGAGGATTGGGAGTGCTGGTGGATGGAAAGTCAGAGAAAAGCTTATAAAGTGGATTTGCAGCCCAGCAAACCAAATGTCTCCTGGGCTTCATCAAAAGCAACATGGCCGGTAGGGTGAGGGAAGGGATTCTGCCTCACCAAACCACTCTAGAGAGACCCCAGCTGGAGTGCTGTGCCCAGATTTGGGATCCTCAGTACAGGAAAGCCATGAACCTGCTTGAGCAGGTCCAGAGGACGGCCACAGAAATGCTCAGAAGACTGGAATAGCTTTCCTATAGAGACAGGCTATGAGAGTTAGGTTGTTCAGCCTGGAGAAGAGAAGGCTCTGGAGGCATCTTACAGCAGCCTTTCCATACTTAAAGAAAGGGGGCTTTTAAGGAAGATGGGAACAGATTTTTACAAGAGGGTATGGTAATTAAACAAGTGGAAATAAAACCTTAAAGTGAAATGGTAATAAAAACTTCAAGAATTTAGATTCAAACTATTTATAGGGAAGATATTCTCTATGGTGAAGGTAGAGAGACACTGGATGGAGCTACCCAGAGAAGTTGTGGATGCCCCATGCTGGGAAGCGTCCCAGGACAAGCTAGATGGAGCTGTGCTCAGCCTGGCCTAGTAAGAGGTGTCTCTGCTCATGGTAGAGGATCTGGAAATAAGTGATCTATAAGGTTCTTCTGGCCTAAGCCATGTAATGCTTTTCTGATCCCAAGACATACATACCAAAATGCAGTCATAGAATGTGTTTTCTAGAGCCCTGTTTCTATAACTGTTTCCTTGGAGCCTAAGTTCAACTGAGTTGCAAGACAAGACCTGGAGTTTTTATGCTACTTAAAGTAAAAATTTTATATTATAAATGGACACTCTACTATGATTACTGTTACAATAGTATCAGCATATTTAAAGTATTTATGTTATGTATTTTGGCAAGTTATTTAAGATTTATACCAGATTCATTAGTCTGAAAGATTAGTACTATAGGCATTGTTCTTGTATGTATGAAAAATGGACACATGCTGGCTGAAGTGCCTTAAATGTTTAAATCAATAATGTGACTTTTGA
This sequence comes from Donacobius atricapilla, assembly GCA_013397315.1. NCBI lineage: Eukaryota > Metazoa > Chordata > Aves > Passeriformes > Mimidae > Donacobius > Donacobius atricapilla. Next base: position 137,624 of record WBMY01012581.1, read on the forward strand.
ATAACCACCTTAGCATTTCTGGCTCTTGAAACTCTTGGTGAACCATTGTTAGTAGCAAGTTTTTCCCCTTGTCATCTATTTCTTTCCCTGTGAAGAACTTAGAATATCATGGGATATTCTAAAAATAGAATATTCTATTTATTCTATAAATGTTTGTAGTGAAAAAACCAAAACTATTTTCTTACAGATAGAAGAGCAAATTGTCCTTTTCTTTGCCTTCCAGCTTTCACAATTGAGAGATCATTGGAGATTTCTTCTCAGCATTATGATAAATATTACTTAATTATACAAGCCAACCCTCACTTCCATTTTTGTTCTATATTGGCATCTTTTATTTCCAAGAATGAAAAAAAAGTGCTATCCAGTAATACTTCTATACATGACAAAAGAAGACAAAAAAAAACTTTAAAAAAATATTATTTTAAATGGTTAATATTAGCAACAATTAGGACTTTCATTTTATTTATTTTTTTTTAAATAAGTGTTATCAAAACAATTTTTGGGGAAAGATTTAATTTCTACTGAAATTTGTGTTTTGTAAAAAATGACATTTTAAATAATTAAAACTTTTTAATGCCTTTTCAAAGGAACATTTTTTCATGGCTTATACTGTACAGGGTGGGAAAGATGATTTATACTTAACTCTAGTGATTACTTTCTAAAATGGTAAATATTTTCCTTCATTCTTTGGAAAATGCATGAATGAACAATAATTTTAGAACACAGATGTAGAGCTAGTTACTCTGCAGAAAATTCCTTCTGTCAAAACATGGCTGAGAGCTCGTTGCAGAAATGGCATTCTTAATAGAAATACACTGGCAATTTAGATCAACTCTAACTTCTAATTTACATCCCTGTGTCTAAAAACATGCATTTCGAACAGCTCGTGATTATTTTCTGAGGAACTGTGATTTGATGAGGATATTACTCTGATAAAGAGTCCCTCTGCAGTTTAAAGTTGAGCTGTGTCAATACTGTTAGACTCGAAGCTCACCTTGAGACACCATGGCCAGATCTTCATGGGTCTGGAGACGTGAAAAAAGGGAGGAAGCAGACATGGAGAGGGTGGAAAATATGTCACAACAGTGTCCTCACTCTCCTAGGCCCTAAGAAACAGACTTGTTAGGCTGTGGGCTGGGGACACACTGGTCTGTGCTACTGAATATATGACTGTGCCTAGAGTCCAGACTTCTTCTCATTTCCAAGACAAATATTCTCCTTCAGAAATGTTTTTTTTGTTCTAGTAATTTTCCCTCTGCTGGTTTGCATGGTTTGTGAACAGTGTTGCTTTGCGTTTTCTGTGGGAGATGAGAACTTGTGATATCTCTTCTTGTCTACTCAGGTCAGCACAAAGTTGCCTGAAGAGCCACTAGGTGATAATGATTATTACTTGTAAGACTGAGATTTAAAGAGGGAGTAAATTGATTGATTGATTGATTGATTGACAAGAGACCCTTGGGAGTAAGTCCTGAAGGGCAAAGGAATCCAGGAAGGCTGGATATGCTTTAAAAAGGAAATTGTTAAATATTCAGGGATAGGATGTCCCCATATGCAGAAAGAAAAGTCATTAGGGAAAAAGGCCACCCTAGTTAAACAGAGATATTAGGCTTTTTGGATTAGAAGAAGGTATAAAAGAAATAAAACTAATGGGCTAGAACTTCAGCTGTTGCAAACTGGAAAATCTTCAGGGAAAGCTATCCCAGTTTAAGTCTGAGGGCTGGATTTTGGGAACTGCGTCCCTGTTTGCGCATTTTTCTGCCAGAGTTTTGCACCAATATGAAGAAAAGGTTTAAATGCTGTGCTACTGTGTTTGCCTCTGGTATACTCATCTCACTTCCCTTTCCCTGCTCACAGCACTTTAGACAGCCAAAATTTTGTGCTTTAAAAACACAAAATCCATTAGTAAGTGGGTAGTTTTTATCCAAAAGCAATGTTTATTATGGTACCATATAATTTGAGAATTGAGCACAAGAATCCAGAGATGTGCCAACAGTGTTCTCTAAAGTTATGTGTTCTCTAGAGAAATGTGATAACTCTTTTTCTCCCCTAGGAAAATAAAAGCAGTGCAGAATCTGTTCTTCACTTAAAATTATAGGAGGGTTTGGGTTGGAAGGGCCCTTAAAATTAAATTTATTCCAACCCATTTATTCCCTTCCTGCCATTGGAAGGGGCACCTTTCCCTAGACCAAGTTGCTCAGAGCACCATCCAGCCTCGTCTCAAACACTTCCAGGGATAGTGCATCCACAAATTCTATGGACAACCTGTGTCAGCACTTCACCACCTTCACAGTAAAGAGTTTCTTCCTAATATCTAATACAAACTTATTCTGTCTCAGTTGGAAGCCATTTCTCCATGACCTGTCACTACATCCTCTAGTAGAGAAGTCTCTCCCCTCTCTTGCAGGTCTTCTTCAGGTACTGCAAGGCTGTAATTAGGTCACCTTGAAACTTTTTCTTCTCCAGGCTGAGCAAACCCAGTTTCTCCAGGCTTTCCTCATAGGAGGCTGCCTCCATCCTCCTAACCAAGTTATTCCAAGAGCAACTTGGTGGTTTTTCTTTGAACTAGCTCCACCAGGTTGATGTGTTTCCCTTTTCCACTGATGTGGTCACTCCATCACAGCAGATCACATTCTAGGGGCAAGGTATATTATGGTGATTTTTCAGTATTTTTGTAGCATAATTCATTTTATTACAGGACTTAGACTGCCCATCAAGACAAATGAATTGGAAATAAGATATTTTATAAGCAACAAACCCAAAGATGTATAAGGCGCATGTGTGAGATGGCGGAAATTTCTCATGTTTTGTTGCACTCTTTGTGCTCCCATCAATCAGTATTTCATCTCTCTTACTGTGGACATACTGACAGTCCTAGAGGCCAGATTAGTTGTCTTGGAGGCCAGGTGGGTATTAAATAACACCATAATTTGTCCACTATTATTACTGAACTACTTTTCAAGTGAGCTGTGCCCGATAATATTTGTTATGAAGTCTGTTTTCAGCCAGTCTTGTAAGACTTATGAAAGTCCTGGACAAGCAGTATTTCCTTTTATTGAGCTCTTAGTTCTTAGAGTCTGAAACCTTCCTGAACTGTTACTGAAAAATGTGATCAAATCCACTCAAATTGCATTCATCAGCAACAAGTTCTAAGAGCTGTAATGCATCCTCTCTCTAGCACAGAAGCGCCTGAGGTACCATACACCTAGCACTTTGGAAGCTGTAACTCCACACCTTGTATTAATAATTAACTCAGGCTTCTCTGGGACAATAATGCCTGCCCCCCTGAAACATTTATTAGTTCTAGCATCTGTAATTCAATTAATAAACTTTCTCTAAAGCTTCTTTAAATTCACAGTTAGCTAGTGGGGCACACTTTGGCCTATCTTGTGATACAGATAATTTACCTCTAACACATGATACCAGCGATTACAAAGCTTGATTTTGTTGGTCTGCATTGTTTTTGACACATTCTCATGTTTGCGAAGTCTCATTACTTCCAAATGGACATGAATATCTATATATGTACTTTTGTTTTTTTGTTATGCTTTCTAAAGTATTTCTAAGACTTGCTCATTCTTCCTGTTATCACATTTTATTTATAGCACAAAAGAAGTGGAGGAAAGACAAAGTTTGACAGGAGCTGCAGGGGTGTACAAATAGAAGTCTTTCATTTAGATAGTTTAGACATCAAGGCAGAAGCCTTAATTTAGTAATCTGTTGAACTATATTTAACAAGCACGTGTGTCACAGATATGGAAAGGACTTGGGAAGCCTGGTCCCTGAGTGAATGGTGCCAAGTTGATGCTGAACTTTTAAGGCCAGGAGGTTTAAGTAACTTACAAACCACAGGGGTCAGGAGTAATTAGTCAGTGGAGTAATTAGTCAGTGAAGTAATCTGCTGCAAAGCTGGTGGGGGAAGAAAAGCTGAGGAGAGAATGAATACATGTTCTGTTTGATGGCTCCCGCATCATGAGCAATATGAAAATGTTATTTAAAACATTATTGGTAAAATTACCAAAATGTAAGATATGCCTGTAGAACATCAAAGGTAACTTGATTTCCTTTATCCAACAGCGAAAGAATACTTCCACTATTCTTTCAAAAAGGTTTTTTTTTTTTTTAATAACTTCTTTCAATTGCATAACAATAATAAAAACCAGTTCAGGTTGGAAAAGAACCTTATGATCATCGAATCTAGCCATTAACACAGCACTGTCAAGTCCATCTCTAGTCCAAGTCCCTCATCGTCACATTTACAAACCTTTTTGAAATCTCCAGGGATGGTGATTCAATCACAATCCTGAGCAGCCTGTTCCAGTGCTTGACAACCTTTTGGTGAAGATATTTTTTTGTAATATCAAATCTAAACCTCCCCTGGAACAAACTGAGACTACTCCTTCTTGTCCTGTTGCTTGTATCTGAAAGAAGAAACTGATTCTCTCTTCACTACAACCTCCTTTGAGGAGGCAAAGTGACTGAAGGTGCCCTTGATCCCCTCGTCCAGATCACCAAAAAAAGCAGGACTGTCTTCAGTACTGAGCCTAGGGAATGTCACTGTGACTGGATGACAGATGGATTTAACTCTATTCACCACGACTTTTTTGGCCATATAATGTGCTACTCTTTTATTAATTATATGGTGATTATTAACAGTGTGATGACTTTGGCTATTACTTCACAAGATTGGAAACGTTATTGCCACAGTTTTAATGCATGTTTGAAACATCTTGTCATGGTCAGTGTGCATTAATGGTCAATGCATTAATGCTAGCAATTTTATTAATTAAAAGAAAAACCTTAAAGTGCATTGTTATTAGACCAGGGTAAAATTTAGTGTAAATGAAAATGAAAATAATACTGCAAGTATAACTTAGCTCATTTCTTTCATTATTTATAAAACAAAATTTAAGTTTAGAAAAGTAATTTATTAAGACAGTGAAAGGAGTTGCTTCTTTGATGAAACATGAATATAAGTTCATAAATACTGCATGCATATGGATCCAACAGGTTTTTTTGGTCCAGTCTTTCTTGTGCAACTCAGTTGACTGCCCTTGTAACCACTCAGTAAGAAATGGTTGTTTGTGATACAATGATGAACTTAGTCCCATGCAGGGAAACAAAATAAAAATCAGTGAAAAATAGGTTATAAACGTTCAGGGAAGAAGGGGTGCAAGGAAATTTCAACCACTGGCAAAGCCGAGTTCAGGGAATCATTCAGGAGCATCAGCAGCGTAAAATCTGTAGGTCAGATCACCACATCCAGAAAGCGAATTTTTGGTTTGTCCTGGAGAAAAAAGCTTAAATACCGGTAACACTTGAAAGATTGCTTGATGGGGATCCAGGTGGCAGATGAGGATAAGAAAAACTAGTTTTAGTACAGAATCTTTCAAAATTAATTTAAAACAAGTCAAAAAGGGGTTTAAAAGAAATAATTTTTAGGAATTTGATAGTGGAAAATACCTTCCTGTTTTGGCTTTTTTTTATATCAGAACAAGTTTGTGGAGAGCTTGAGTGTTTCACTTAGAGATGCAAAATGTACCCATATATGCTATCAAGGATTTTTTAATGTATTTATTGCTGGTTTTATATTATGTCCTTAAATTTGTAATCTATTGCTTCACTCTGAAAAAAACTCAACTTAAAATTTAAAAATTTCATATTCTGCAATGTAACATAATTAGTGATTGAGGACACAGGTTTTCTACTCTATAGGTTTTGATTTCAGGAAATTTTCATCAACAAGCCTGAATTACACAGTGATAGAAGTGGTAGTAGAATATAATCTGCCAACAGCTGGGAGATTGATCGGTGTGCAGTTTATTGAGCCTGCCTGCTTTTATGGCACTGTTCCAGCACTGACTGCTGAATTTAGGAGGAAGCTGCCATCTGCTGTCAGGACTCCCTTATATCTGTTGACAGAGCAGCAGGATTTAGGATGCTGAGGCTTGGGTTTAACAGCGACCCTTGGACACAAGTTTCCTGAAGCTGAACCAATGTATTTTCTCTGACATACTTGGGAGGGCTGAAATCTATTTGTAGATTTTTCTGAGAATCAAAATGAAAAATGATATGTGAGTAGTATGCTGTAAAATCTCTGCAGCACTCAGAGGGGTTTGGAAAATAAAGAATCCCCAGTCAGTGTCAATGCTAACTAAATACAGAAGAATCAGGCTTAAAAATCCAAACTACAAATGTGATCCAGCAGCACAGGATTGGAAATAAGGGATCTACACTCTTAAAAGGACATGACTTGATCCTCAAGGAACACTTTTGAGGTGATGAATAGGTGGGCTCTGGGGGGTGTTTTTATCTTTTCCTATCTGAATCTTTGCTTTCCTTGTTCTAGAGAGAGAGAGAGAGAGAGAAGTGATTAGATTAACATTGAGAATTTCAAATGTTGGGAAAAGGCATGCAGAAGTCCTGAGAAGGTCAGGTGAATTTGCACTGGCCCTGATGTTTCACCAGCTGTGTTTGGGTGAAAGTATTTGAAAGGAGAGAGTGCTCAGAGGGCTCTCAAATAAGGAAGGCTCTCAATGACTGAAAATTAAATTCAGTAACTCAATTTTACACTTATGTGCACTTATTTGGATCCTTGGTACTGCAAGCTAAAGGAACTGTTGCAGTGGGTGTCTAAGCTGTAAAAGGCCTTGATAGATCTTCAGACTAAAGATCACCCTAAGCATTTGCAGTTACTAAAGTACACAGTTACATCCACAGATGTTGAGATTTTTAACCATTAAATTGGAAAAGTTATGACATTGCTAATGGCCATCTTGTCACATAATTTTATTTCTCCTTTTCTCAACTACACTGCTATACTGTCATTAACACTGCCAGATTTTGCAGTTTAACACTATCTTTTTCCTTCCTTGTATAAAATATTTGAGCAGAAAATATAAGCATGATAACTGACTTCACTTTGTAAACTTACCTGTTGCAGTTCTGGAAAGAAAGAAAGAAATGTGCATCACAAGCANAGTGCTTGACAACCTTTTGGTGAAGATATTTTTTTGTAATATCAAATCTAAACCTCCCCTGGAACAAACTGAGACTACTCCTTCTTGTCCTGTTGCTTGTATCTGAAAGAAGAAACTGATTCTCTCTTCACTACAACCTCCTTTGAGGAGGCAAAGTGACTGAAGGTGCCCTTGATCCCCTCGTCCAGATCACCAAAAAAAGCAGGACTGTCTTCAGTACTGAGCCTAGGGAATGTCACTGTGACTGGATGACAGATGGATTTAACTCTATTCACCACGACTTTTTTGGCCATATAATGTGCTACTCTTTTATTAATTATATGGTGATTATTAACAGTGTGATGACTTTGGCTATTACTTCACAAGATTGGAAACGTTATTGCCACAGTTTTAATGCATGTTTGAAACATCTTGTCATGGTCAGTGTGCATTAATGGTCAATGCATTAATGCTAGCAATTTTATTAATTAAAAGAAAAACCTTAAAGTGCATTGTTATTAGACCAGGGTAAAATTTAGTGTAAATGAAANATTGCTGGTTTTATATTATGTCCTTAAATTTGTAATCTATTGCTTCACTCTGAAAAAAACTCAACTTAAAATTTAAAAATTTCATATTCTGCAATGTAACATAATTAGTGATTGAGGACACAGGTTTTCTACTCTATAGGTTTTGATTTCAGGAAATTTTCATCAACAAGCCTGAATTACACAGTGATAGAAGTGGTAGTAGAATATAATCTGCCAACAGCTGGGAGATTGATCGGTGTGCAGTTTATTGAGCCTGCCTGCTTTTATGGCACTGTTCCAGCACTGACTGCTGAATTTAGGAGGAAGCTGCCATCTGCTGTCAGGACTCCCTTATATCTGTTGACAGAGCAGCAGGATTTAGGATGCTGAGGCTTGGGTTTAACAGCGACCCTTGGACACAAGTTTCCTGAAGCTGAACCAATGTATTTTCTCTGACATACTTGGGAGGGCTGAAATCTATTTGTAGATTTTTCTGAGAATCAAAATGAAAAATGATATGTGAGTAGTATGCTGTAAAATCTCTGCAGCACTCAGAGGGGGTTGGAAAATAAAGAATCCCCAGTCAGTGTCAATGCTAACTAAATACAGAAGAATCAGGCTTAAAAATCCAAACTACAAATGTGATCCAGCAGCACAGGATTGGAAATAAGGGATCTACACTCTTAAAAGGACATGACTTGATCCTCAAGGAACACTTTTGAGGTGATGAATAGGTGGGCTCTGGGGGGTGTTTTTATCTTTTCCTATCTGAATCTATGCTTTCCTTGTTCTAGAGAGAGAGAGAGAGAGAGAAGTGATTAGATTAACATTGAGAATTTCAAATGTTGGGAAAAGGCATGCAGAAGTCCTGAGAAGGTCAGGTGAATTTGCACTGGCCCTGATGTTTCACCAGCTGTGTTTGGGTGAAAGTATTTGAAAGGAGAGAGTGCTCAGAGGGCTCTCAAATAAGGAAGGCTCTCAATGACTGAAAATTAAATTCAGTAACTCAATTTTACACTTATGTGCACTTATTTGGATCCTTGGTACTGCAAGCTAAAGGAACTGTTGCAGTGGGTGTCTAAGCTGTAAAAGGCCTTGATAGATCTTCAGACTAAAGATCACCCTAAGCATTTGCAGTTACTAAAGTACACAGTTACATCCACAGATGTTGAGATTTTTAACCATTAAATTGGAAAAGTTATGACATTGCTAATGGCCATCTTGTCACATAATTTTATTTCTCCTTTTCTCAACTACACTGCTATACTGTCATTAACACTGCCAGATTTTGCAGTTTAACACTATCTTTTTCCTTCCTTGTATAAAATATTTGAGCAGAAAATATAAGCATGATAACTGACTTCACTTTGTAAACTTACCTGTTGCAGTTCTGGAAAGAAAGAAAGAAATGTGCATCACAAGCAATACGCATCACAATTAGTATTTTTCCAATCCTCTACCTTGTCTCAGGTGCTTTGTGCAATAAAATGTAATAATAATAAACATAATATGGAGTGCTTTTAAGTTATCCAATGTGACAACAAAACAGTTTACAGCATTGTGTGTACACTGACAGTTCGTTGTTAGTCTGTTTTCCAGTGGTTTAGGATATTTAGCCTTTAGAGCATATTTTCTCAGGAGAGACATAATGGAAAGTCATAAATGGAAATTGGATTAACTGGACAAAAGATGCACTTGATCTCATCTCTTTATTGTTTTAATTAATGGGCTTTTTGCATTTTATAAAGAGTTTAAAAGCCTTCCTTTCATCTTAATGTTATTTAACTTATATATCTCTATTGGCAAAATTTTAGCCTTTTGGGGACCAGTGAAGCTGCATTTCAAAGAAATTATTCTGGGAATGGTACAGCTAGAGAAGATGTATGCAAAAATTCAGAAGAGCTAAATTAAATGTAGTATTGAGAAGGATGGGCACAAGGGAACCAAAGCCTTAGTGTACACAAACATATCTCTCCCAATCTGGGAATGTGTCCTGGGCTGCCAGTGCAGAGGAGGGGTGTTTGAATGTACGCAGAGCAAGACTAAGACACAAATGAGATCAAATGCAGGTAATCAAAATGATAATTCACTTTAAATCACCATCAAAGAAGAGAGCAAGGAAGAAATTAGAGGAGTAGGAAAAAGCAAAGGATTACACAAAGCAGGAAAGGTGATCATCCCCAAGAATCCACAGCATCCCATGAAGATCCTTCTTTCTTCTGTGGGAATAACTGTTGGAATAACAGGAATAACTGTTTATGCATCACATAAATGGGCAGTAGTTGAACTGTAAAAGTAGTTTACTGACTTACTGCAACTAAACCTATTTGGTAACCTTAAGTGGACGTGGGCAGGTCTCGGAGCTCCAAATATGTTTTAGATTAGATCTGTATTAGATCAAGTGACTGAAGTTCTGTAAGTGCATTACATATACATTAAATATATAGTCTTCTGCAAAATAGAAAATCTCAGAGCTTTCCTTTCCTAACATTACTAAGGGAACAAGTTTTTACAAAAGAAAAATGTTTGTTCCTTTTCTGTGAAGAATAAAAAAATACATTAATATGATAGAAACAATATAAAATTTACTATAACATAATTGTTCTCTCTTTTGCCCTCATTTTCCAGGGAAGCACAGCTTTTTGTTGAAAAGTTTGAAGGCGCTCTTGGAAAAGGAAAAGGAAAAAAATTCTATGCATACAAAGTGATGATGACCAAGGTAAACTGACTGTTTCACTAACTTCTTGTAAAGCTAATGGGAAGCCTTCTGGAGATTATTGCCATGGGTATTCATCTTCCATAGTAGCATTCCTTGTCTATGGATTTTAAACTTTGTTTTTCACTGCTCTTCCATGAAAATATTTATAATGAAAACTTATGGTTTGATTTTTGAGACTTGTCATCAAAACAAAAATCAGCTGCTTTACAGGAGTTTGTAGGAGTTCAATATCTCTTGGTGTAGATTGGGTATTTATGTGGGCTGAATCAAAAGTTCAGTCTTTCCCTTGTGACAGCCCTCTGTAAAAGATGAAGAAAAGAGAAAGAGAAAGAGAAAGAGAAAGAGAAAGAGAAAGAGAAAGAGAAAGAGAAAGAGAAAGAGAAAGAGAAAGAGAAAGAGAAAGAGAAAGAGAAAGAGAAAAAAAAGAAAAAGAAAAAGAAAAAGAAAAAGGAAAAGAAAAGAAAAAAAAGAAAAAGAAAAAGAAAAAGAAAAAGGAAAAGGAAAAGAAAAAGAAAAAGAAAAAGAAAAAGAAAAAGAAAAAGAAAAAGAAAAAGAAAAAGAAAAAGAAAAAGAAAAAGAAAAAGAAAAAGAAAAAGGAAAAGGAAAAGAAAAAGAAAAAGAAAAAGAAAATTGGCAGGAGAGGAATGGATAAGCTAAGAATTCTTCTTGTAGTAGAAATAGGAACTTCACACAAATCCAGTAGAAGACATATTAAAAAAAACAAAAGGAGAATGCTCCTCAGAAACAATTACTTTGTGGTCTCTGCCAATGGATTTTGCAGATGATTAAGGGGTTACATTAGCTCAAGAGAGAACTGAGCTTCTGGGCACTGAGATGATTTTGTGGTCTTTGTTTTTTCTTTTCTGTGACTCTTTTCAGAAATGGATGAAATTTCAAAGAGATTTTGAAAATTTTAAGACAGCCTGCATACCCTGGGAAATGAAAATTAAGGAAATTGAAAGTAAGTAAGTAAGACTGGGATCTAGTATCGTATTTCTGATGTCTGCCTGTCCTGGTTTAGGGCAAATTCTGGGAGGGAACCTCCGAACAGGACCCAGACAACCCCTCCCCCCACAACTGGTCCGAAAAAAAAGAAAAGTGGAAAAAACTATTTATTNGAGATTTATTTCTTTAGAATATGTGTCTGTATTCAATGCATAGTTTAAAATCAATGAGTATTTATTTTTTCATTAATATTTGTTGAGCTTGATAATACAACTAGTTGAAAATTTTCTTCAGACACTTTACAGAGATAAGTTGTCATTACACAGGTAGTAGTTCAAGAGCCAGTGTTGAAATTAATCCTAGAAAGTGTAGTTGGGATTTAGCCATCCACTTTTTTCACTTTCACTTTGTCTGTATTTATTTTATGTAGATTATACTATATAGGCTATACTGCAAATACTTCTGCTACTTTTTTGTTATCCTGAGCTTCATGTAAGTTGTATTTCTTTCATTGTCAGCCACATAATAAAACATAGAGAGAACAGTATTGATCTTGGATGCCCCAAATCTAAATGAGGCGGTGTAGTTAATTCTATGGGTATATTTGAGAGTAAGGGTCTGTCACAAGTCAGGTTTGTGTTGCAGCTCCAGCACTGAATTTAAACTGCAGCCCTTTATTTGACTTAAGTGCATGGATACCTTAAGTGTGTGTGAAAGTCTGCCCCTTTGATTCCCTTTACAACAAATGATTCCCAGTACAGCATAAAAGGCCTTTCTCAGTTGAGTCTGACTCATCCAGTCCTTCAGCTGTCTAGAAAGACCAAGTAACAGCTTGAAACACTGGGCTATCTCAGGTAGCCTCCCTTCTTCAAGATGCAAGTCCCTTCTAGCCCAGACAGACTGACTTCAGAACCAAGGACATCAAGCTCTGCTGTGCTGCATTCTCATGTTGGCAATAGGTGAATCTCATGCTGGGGCTTTGATGTTTAAAAGAGAAGTTGACAAATGTATGAAGTATTTATTTTTAGGAAACAGATGCTTCTTTTCCTTACAGAACAGATATTCAGTATTATCTGTGCAAAAGGACTTTATGGAAATCTCACAGACCTGTGTTGGGACAGGGTGACTCCTATTCCACTGATGAAATTTATAACATACACACCAATCTTCATGCCAATGCCTAGTGTGCTGAGGCTATAGATGCAGGAAAAGATGGCTAAATTCTACTTAAAATGATTTCATTCATATACAGAACATGTCAAACCTCAGAGTGGATTCAAAATACTGGTAAAACTTGGACTGGTTTTGTCCACGAAAGAGTTTGGAAATAACAATATAAATAAGTCTCTCTGAACAGAGAGACTTACTTTTCATTCGCTATCAGTGTGCTCCAGGCTTCCAAACTGGTGTGTGAAAAACCTATGGAAAGGTCATTCTTACCCTTGCAAATGAATGGTAATGGAACTGAAAATGAGTACTTTTCTAACTTCCTATAGCCAGAAGAACTGTGCTGAAGCAAGCTGGGGTTGAATTCGAGCTTTTATTTTTGTTTGCCCTGACTTGCAGAGTGTGGGTCAAATGAGGCCCTTGGCTTTCAGTGCTTCCCCTGCAGTCTCTGGTCTGTGCTCAGGTCTGGGTCAGGGGTTGGAGTGTCTGAGGTCAAACCCGTCACCTAGAGACAGGACTTCCTGCACACCTGGCTACAGAGAGAGCACATAAATAGACAAGTAGGAGAAAGAAAGGGTACAAGAGCTTGCAGATAATGGTTTTTGTCTCTTGTGAAACAATCTGGTGAGTTCTCTTATAACAGCACTGGCAAGTGTTTATTGTCTTGGAAAGATTTTCCCCACTGGCTAATTCTGCACTTCTTCCTGTTGAAACCGGGCAGGTTCTGGCTTAGCATGATAAGAATGATTAAAATTCACATCAAACAGAAAGATGTATAAAAATAATTGTGTCCTAGAGTGACTTTATGATGCCTGTATCCCCAGTCGTCTGTTCTATATATTGCTTTGTACCTTTAAGAAGATTCTTAGAGTGCGNTGAAACATACTTCTAGAGATTACTTAATAATGGTAAGCATCACAGCTTTTATGTGACTCTAAATACTCCATGTAACTGATAATTTCATATTTTTGTTTCTGCTTTCTCAGCCAGCTGAAGACATACTAGTATGCAATATGCAAAATTTATTAGAATTATGGTAATAAATAAAAAAATTAAAATGAAAATTAATTAAATTTAGAATTAATTAACATGAGAATCAATCAAATGTGTAAAAGCCTCTTCTGATTTTATTTATTTTATATACATTTTGTACATCCTTAGATAAAATAACAGCAAAGGACTAGCTTATCTGCCTTTTCGTCACATCTCATGTTTTCACAGGTCACTTTGGCTCATCAGTAGCATCTTATTTCATATTCTTGCGCTGGATGTATGGAATAAACATGATTCTCTTTGGACTGACCTTTGGTCTTGTAATGGTGCCTGAGGTAGGAATCTTTTAAATTATCTTTGAGGATTGCCATGAGGATTTCTGTCTTTGCAGTGAGATTTCATAGGACTGGAGCTTTAAACAAGTCTTTAGTCTCTTTATGCTCCATTTGTAAGTATTAGGCTGTAGTAAACCTGTGAAGATGGGCTTCCTTTTAAGGACAGTGGTCTCTACAGAGATATGTCTTGAATTAAACAGGATAGGAAAATGTAAAATATATTTAGGGTTGTCTTCTGAAATGGTTTTTGAAGCCTGGGATGACATGGATGTGGCTTTTTTTGTTGTCTGGGTGAGTGGGTTTGTTTGTTTGTTTGTGGTGGTTCTGCGCATAACAAAACAGAGGAACTGAGACTAAGAAAAAGCCAGGGGGACTATCCTGACTAAATATGCATTGCAATAGAAAGATGCATCCTGGGGCTAAGAGGATCCTTTCAGATGCAATACTCACATGCTGATGAGGTGTAACAGGGCTGTAAAGTCATGAGAAACCTCTCATATTTTGCAAGGTGCAACGTCTCTGTTAAGAATGGTACTCAGAGCAGATATTGGACTCAGACATGAATTATTTCTATGAAATATAATACTTCCTGTATTTCTTTGAGGCAGCATATTGTCCTTCTAAAAGGCTTTTATGCAATTAAAATTATTGTACCATCTCCCTGATTTCAATATCCCATATTCCTCTTATCTTTCTCATTTTGTAGTAAGCAGATAAGAAAGAGTCAGGTAAGAACTTCCAACAACTTCCCAGCCCAGAATTTCAGTAGCATGATCCCTCCAGCTTGATCTCTAAAAATCTATAGGGTTTGATGGGATTCGTCATCGGATGCCATAGCAAAAATATCTCTCAATGATTTTTGAGTGGTATTGGGAATTAGGAGGTGTCCTAGCTGACTGCATGCTGGCAAGAGTTGTTCTGATTGTCAAGAAGGGCAAGAGGGAGAACCTCGGAAACTACAGGCCTGTCAGTCTCACTTCAGTGCCTGGTAAAGTTAAGGGGAAGATTTTTCTGTGAGGTATGGAAAAACACCTGAAGAACAATGCAGTGATTCACTACCACCATGACTTCATAAGAGGAAAGTCTGGCTCATCAAAACTGTGATCCTTTTATGACAAAGTAACCCAATCAGTTGATCATGGGAAGCCTGTGGATGCACTATTTTTGGACTTCAGTTAAGCTTTCAATAATGTCTCTCACAATATCCTTTTGGATAAAATGTGCAGCACACGGCTGGATAAACACATCATGGGATGAGCGAGCAACCATCTCATGGTTCAGGCACAAAGAGTTACAGTGACTGGGGTGACATCGGGCTGGTGACCTGTCACCAGTGGGGTTCCACAGGGCTCCATCTTAGTCCTGGTGCTCTTCAATATCTTCATAAATGACTTGAACTCAGGAGTGCAAGGTCACAGATGATCCAAAACCGGGAGGACCTGTTGACTCCCTTGAAGGCAGAGAGGCCTTGCAGGTAGATCTCAGCAAATTAGAGTGCTGAGCAGTCAACAACCATATGAAGTTCAACAGAGGAAAGTGCCAGATTCTACACCTGGGAATGGCAATCCTGGCTGTACACACAAATTGAAGAATGAGCAGCTGGAGAGCAGTGCTATGGAAAGGGACCTGAGGGTCCTGGTCTGTGGCAAGTTGAACATGAGCCAGCAGTGCCCTGGCAGCCAGGAGGGCCAAGCGTATCCTGGAGGCATCAGGGACAGCATCACAGCCAGGCAAGGGAGGGGATTTTTCCACACTGCTCTGAGCTGGGGCAGCCTCACCCTGAGTCCTTAGGTGCCACAGTATAAAACAAACATTGAGCTGTTGGAGAGCATCTAAAGGATCATGAAGGACCTTGAGGGGAAGCCGTAAGAGAGGCAGCCGAGGTCACTTGATCTGCTCAGCCTAAAGAAAAAGAGATTGAGGAGAGACCTCACCACTATCTACAACTTCCTCATGAGGAGAGAGGAAGGGCATGTGCTGATCTCGTCTCTGTGCTGACCAGTGGTAGGGCCCATGGGAATGGCCTCAAGTTGCATTAGGGGAGGTTTAGGTTGGATATCAGAAAAAGCGTCTTCACCCAGATGGTTGGGTAGTGGAGCAGGCTCCCCAGAGAAGTGGTCACAGCTCCAAGTCTCACAGCATTCAAGAAGTTCTGGACAATACTTTCAGATACATGGTGTGACTCTCAAAGATGATCTTTTGCAGCGCCAGGAGTTGGACTTGATAAGCTTTGTGGATCCCTTTCAACTCAGCAGATTCCATCATTCTGTGATCTTCCTTGGAAGCCAAAACAGAATAAATGTCCAACAGTTTTCAGAGTGAGCCTGGAAAGGACTCCATGAGGAGATGTACCGTGTTTGAACAAGCATCTTGCCAGCAGTGGGGGAACTGTCAGAATCCAAGAACTGATTCCCTAACATCTTTTCTTACATTTAATTTAAAATATCCCAGTAAAATTCCTAATACAAGTGTCCTGGAAGCTAAAGCTTCCCTTGAAATGGAAAATGTAAGCCCCCTTCCCTCCAAGTTATTATAATTTTGCAATTAAGGGCTTTCAGGCAAAGATTTGGGAATAGGAATAGCAGTTCTTTGCAAGGAATATATATAAAAAACCCAAACCAACAAACAAAAAAACACACAACAAATATAGTAGTACAAAAAAAACCAAGCAAGCAAACTAACAAAAAATCCTAGAAAAACCCTGACAGAGTCAGGGATATGACCTGACACCCTGTTGGTTAGGATGTTGGAAGCAGTCCAAAAAGGTTGTCCTGGAATAACAGATGTGGTTCTGTGGAGTAGAGAGGATCTTGAAGAAAGCCCAGTGGTGGTGAGACGGGTCTGGTCTTCCTCTGGGAATTCCAGTGGGAAAGCAAGCTCCTTTGTGATCCAGTGGAAGACTGGCTAATCAGTGTTCCAATGTCTCAGTTTTTATCTAGGTGGGAACGGTTGGCTCCCTNAGTTATAAGAGATAAAGAAAAACATATCCCCAGCTGCTTCAACAGGTGGAATCGAATATGCATTTTTGGTTACATAACCCAAGACAGTGAGTAAAAATTAATATTTTGGTCTTTGTAAGATAAGCACCACCCTTTAGGGAAATATGGATGGATTTCTGTGTTACCTTTGAATGTAAGAGGCACCGTTGGGCAATCCATTGATACTAACGGAACTTTAAATTTAGAACACACGACTGAATGCATATGCTAAACAGTGTTTCAATCAGTAACGTGAGGAGTAGTGAAAGGAATTGTAGAAGTAGGTCGTTCCTATTAAGGAGTTTAGGAGTACAAAACCAGTCTTTCAAAGAAATGACAGATCACTGTCCATTTCCTGTGCTGCTATTTTGCTTTAAAACATAAATCACTTTCATTTTTTGGTTTCAGGCTTTGATGGGTATGCCATATGGCTCTTTGCCTAGAAAAACTGTCCCAAGAGCTGAAGAAGCAACTGCTATGAATTTTGCTACTCTTTGGGATTTTAGTGTAAGTGCGCAGTCTGGCAATATTGCACATCCACATCACTTTTATCCACAATTACTTCATTATTTAATAAGAAGTATTTCAGGAGATAATTCACAAGATAGTTAAGTTACATATTTTTTTTACAAGCTCTCTGTATAGATGCTTCTTTCAGACAAAACACATAATGAAGCTTGATGTTCACAAGCATGTCTCAGTATACGTCTCAATACATGTGGGGAAATATCTCAAAGCTTGTTTGCCATCCTGAAGTACTGGATTTCCATTTAAGTGTGAATTTAGTCTTCTGCTTTTATATGATTGAGATTCTGAATTTTAAAATGCAATGCGAATTTAAAAAAAGAGAAGAAAATACATTAAAAATAACATACATACATTTTATCAATTCGATTACATACAACGCCAGTGGTGGATTCTCCTTGGAGAAAAAAAGGATTGGAAGATCTTTCTAAAAACCTATGTATGTAACATTTTGCAGTGACTACATACTGAAATGATATTGCATCTAGTGCATCAGAAGTTGTATATTCCAGTGACACTAAGAATAAATCTAAACATGTGGCTATGAAGTAAGATAATGATAATGAAATGATGAAATGAGAAATAAAAGCGTCAGGGAGATATTGTAGAAAAAAACAATTATAGTAACTTGAAGATTTTGTTAAGAGAATAGGCTAGAAGAGCTTATTATACAGAAGATCAGAACAAAGCTTGTAAAATATTATTATACAGAAGATCAGAACAAAGCTTGTAAAATAAATGTATTAGAGAGAAGATGGATGAAGATGTGGTGGAAGGCAAGAAAAGTTTTAAATAATTGTCAGAAACATAAACTGACAGGTGTGAAGAAGAAAGTACAATAAATAACAAAGTAGCAGTTTACAGAAGGAGAAAATGAAAACATCATAAACACAGAAAAAGGCAATGAAAGACATGGGTCCCCTGAAATATTGAAGGAAAAAAATTTCTTGAGGCATGTCAGATTGACAAGTATTCCTTGAAGACAATGATATCTTTGTTTAAACAGCACAGGAAATAGTACCTTTCAGCTAGCAGCACTTGTATGCTACCAGGTAAGTTAGAAATAAATAACCACACATCACCTATCAATATTTTATCCTAAACAAAACCCCAACAAAACCCAAAGAACTCCAGCAAGTGCAGCAGGAAACGTTGTCCCCATAAGATAAGTCACCATAACGGAACCTGAGATAAGCACTGATGCTGGAGTTGGAAGGAGTTAATTCCAGGCCTAGAAGGGGTGAAGGCTTGGTTACCATCTGGACAAAAATTCCCACTGTGGCAAACTGTGAGAAAGGAAGCAAGAGCTTGTCCACATGCCATCCCAAGTCATGGGAACCTCGTGGATACCTGGAACTTGGACTGCATTAAGGTGGTACCACAGAAGAATATCTTGGAACCTCACCACTGAAAAGACCAAGGTGAAAAAGGACTGGCAGGATGCCACATGAACCCACGTGGTGATAGTGTATTTTTCTACTGGTGATATCCTTCTACTTAATCTCTCTGTCTCTGTCTCTCCATCTCTCTTTCTCCCTCTCTCTGTCCTTTACACCCCCCACTCCCATTTCTTTCTCTCTCTGTGTCTCTCTCCCCCTCACACTGATAATACAATGTGTACAGTTGAATTCAGTGTATGGTCTCTTATGATCACCTTATTTCAGGCAGAGAAATCTCTTTAAAAATGGATCATAACACCCCACCACTCTCAAGACAAGTAAAGAACAGATGAGCTCAGCATGCCTAGTCTGCTTTCTTTTGTGCTTGAAATTGTGTTCACATTACTGATACAGTAAAGGGTATATAAAAGGTATATATTTGGATTTTGAGATAGTCTACTCGGTATTTAGTTTTAACATCTAGTTTTGAGATTATAATCCATCATAAATATTAGTCTCAAATCTTGTTGCAATAACACATTCAGTCATAATCTTTTATGTTAGGCTCAGAAAGGAGTGAAAGAGGTCTTCCATGCATGCCTACTTTTACAGAGTTGAAGTTATTTCTAATCTTATGGTGAAGTGCTGTGGAATCAACAAACTGAATGATACACCGTGCACGAATTACTCCTGACATGCAGAACACGGAGACTAAAAAGGCATTTTAATATTTTTGGGGACCAAAAAGGCTCTCTAGAGCTACATAAGGCTGTATTGAAATCTGGGCTAAAATGAAATTATAGGATGCTTTAGTGACCAAAAATATGCAATATACATACTATGGAATTTGGATGTGTCCTGACTGGTGTAGATATTTTACTTAGCAAGAAATGTGCTCTATTAGAATACTTGCCTTATTAGAAATATTAGAATACTTGCCTTATTAGAGATGAGCATCTTTTTGTCCATTATACATAGGCACACATCTCAAATCTAATCAGAGATGAAGAAAAATAAGATATATGTATTGAGATATTTTGAACAATATTCATGTGTGCTGTATATTAGTATTCTGTTTTCAGCTTAGAATTGTGAATTAGCTCTTTCAAAAATGCCTGTGATTCATTTAATATATAGTAAAGCTTCAATAAATCAAGCGCATGTTTTGAAAAAATAAATAAGACAAAGATGTTACTAATTTTAAGGAAAGTGGGCAACTGAAAATCAAAAGGGAAGCAAATGGTCTTTTAATTCACTGGCCCTTCATCTTATTGTATTACTGTCAAAATTTTGCATGGTCTGTCCTCCAATTAAGTGGTCAAATACTACATAGTGCACTTGGAATTCTTACATCCAGCTGGAGGTTTGCTTCTGTGCATGCACTGAGCTGTCCTGGTAAAGGCTCTGGCTTCAGTCTTCTTCTACGAGGTGAGTTCTTGCACCAACCTGAGAATTACCAGGAAGTTTTAGTTATTTGATCCATGTAGTTGCCAGCAATTTCTTACAGTTAATAAAGTACTAGTAAATAATTTTGAAAAATCATCCATCTGACCAGTAAAAGAGAGGGTAATACATATTAAGATATTTAGAAAAGAAGATTTATTTTGAATTGCTGAGAAAGACAGTTTACTTATATTGCATATTTTACAGCCTTGGAGCTGAGTCTAAGCATGCAAAAGATCAATGCACTGAATAATCACCCATAAAATGGTACACCTATCGGTTATCATACATACTGAATTATCACCCAATGAACAGCAGACAACTGTTATGCCATAAAGAAGGCATATGAGATTTTCATATCAAATTCATGCAAATAAATTTTAGAAAGGTGAAAATTAAGTAAAAAATAAGGGATTTTATCTGCAATTAATCTGAAAAACAAATTTTGTAAAACAATATGATTCTTTTACAAGAAGCATGCTGATGAAGAAGTTTTGACTCATTGAATTGTAGACAGATTGTTAATGAACAGTTTTAAAAGATTTTGAAGTAGCTATGAAATATTCTGTCTTTTTAAAATAAAGGTACACATTTTCTATCCTGTGAGCTTTATTATAATGATATTTGCAACTGATTAGAATTCACAGAAATGAATGTTTTAATCCATTGTTATTTATACATTTACTGATTATGTGCATAATGAAGAAAAGTAACTTTATAATTTTTCTGACTTTCCAGGGCTTGGCACAGTATTCTGTACTCTTTTATGGTTATTACAATAACCAGAGGACAATTGGGTGGCTCAAGTTCAGGATGCCTCTTTCATATTTCCTTGTTGGAGTTGGGTCTATTGGCTACAGCTTTATGATTGTCACTCGAACGTAAGTTCTCCTTGCCTCTGGAAAAAAGTACATTGAAAAAGGCAGGTAATTCCACTGTTCACCATGGAGACTGTCTTTTTAAAAAATGCACAGATTCCAAGTACAGGACAGTGAAAGATCAAATGTAAAGTCAAAGTTATGTAAGATTTCTTCAACCTGTGTTTATCTATTTGTTCTTCTGCACCAGAAGTTGTGTTACAGAGTTGTGAAAGTGGAAATAAATCTTTACTGAAATAAAAAAGCACTTCTCTCTTGAACTTCAAAATTAAAAATGAATTCATAAAGTGAGGATGAGATCTGTCATCTTTTCATAGTACTTGTCACCTAGTTGATTTTCAACTAAAATCCAGGAAATTCAATAATTCTAGCTTTAGTGGTACTTTATGTGAGTTAAACTTGTTTGTGAAGGAAGAACACAAGAAGGAAATATATGGCAAATAATTCTGCATGTAGCTCACAGTCCACAGTAAATGCTGCCAGTTAGTATACTCTTTAACACCCTTTGTTCAAGGAATATGATCACCTAATGCAACAGTACAGTAAGCTCTAGCAGTGGTTTTATAAAAACCCTGTAGCAAAGAAAAATAAGAAGTTTGCAGTTCAAGCTTCAAAGACACTTTTAAATATAGAGAAAAATGCAGTTAGTGTATTTCCATTTTGTTCTAAAGCCAGTAGTCTTTACTTTCATGAGCATTAGATTAATTCATATTCTGTTTTCAAATTGGCTTTCTGCATAAGGAAAGAATCATTTGAGAAAAAGAAAAAGTCTTCAGTCACATATATGTATTTTTTTGAGAGGAAAAAAACTAGTACAATAAAGTAGCAATTGATTTAGTTAATTTTTTTTTAATATTTTTGATAAAATATCTGCCAAGATTAGAAAAGTCTTAGTCTCAGCCAATTTTATTTCAATGGCTTTAACTCAGAAAAAAAAAATCCCTGATAGCAGGAAAATCCCGTAACCCAAAACAAAGGAATATCTTTGAGAAAAAATTACGTCATATGTGCTAACTTTTCATCTAGCCATATGACAGTAATGGTGGCCAGTATTTGGCTAATCATATGAGAGTTCTTGCAGTCTTCTGCTCTTTTCTACTTCTCCGGAAAGAAACACAGTGAGCACAGAAACGAAAAGCAATGTAACAGGAGGTGCTATCAGTTTCTGCTGTTGTCTGAGAAAGGACAAAGGTCTATATGAAAGAGATAGTGAGGATTATAAAAACTATTATTTTATTTAGGGGAAATATTTAGAAGTAGGGCACCTCTCTTCAGCTCTTGCAATGTATAACATAAAATTGAAAGGTTTCTGATCTCAAAGAAATTATATTCCAACCACAAGGGTGTTCATTATTTCCTTATAAACTCTTGAGAAGGAAATGTCTTAGCCTGTAAACCAGAAGCAGGGCAGACTTTACCAAGAACCTTTCATGATCTCTGACTCTTCTGGATACAACCAACCCTCGTATTGGTTTTTGTCATCTCAGAAAGATTTTCTGTATTATTTACTTACTATTCTCTTCCTAGATTTTAGAGCATGTATTTAATTGGGCTTTTGAAAATGTGTTACATAGAATGCATTAATATTAATAACATAACCCCGCTGCATTATTGAGTTTTAAAATAATTCACTGAAATGAATATTTTCCTGACCAGAAATACTGAAGACTATGTGATTTGTACCTTGTCAGCACACTCTTTCCTTGTGTTTAATGACTTAGGTGACAAAGTGTGCAAAGTAATACCATGGTTATTACATGAATGAAACTCCTTTAAAACAGAGAACTTTGAAGACAGATTAAGTTTAATCTGAAGAAATACTTCTCTGAAGAATAATCTCATGTTTCTGTATACTGTAGTGAATCTTTTTGTATGTGTATAGGAGATGATAGAGAAGATAGCTGTATAAGTGGTATTTTATATGTTACAACCATGTTTTCTTCTGTCTTGTTATTTTAGATTTTTTATTATATTCTTTGTTATATTTATTTTGTTTTGTTTTATTTATGTATTTATTTTGTTTATTGTTATTTTAGAATATTTTGTTTATTAGATTTTTTTCTTCTTTTTCTATTTGTGAACTCTCTGATAAGGCCTATTGCAGTTCAGGATGCTCTGCACCTTTCTTTTTAATAGATGTTGTCAATATTGTTTTTCTATTACTCTTCTTATCCAGAAGAATTTCCGAGAGATTGATGAAAGACATTCATTCTTTCTCATCAAAATGTGTATGGTGAGCTCATAACGTGTCTAAATATGAAAATATTCATCTTGAGCCCTTGTTTCAGAAAAAAAGGTTTAGAAAAGCATAACTGACAGCAAGAATGATGTAGAGTTTTTCAGAAAAGAATTTAGAATTCAGGAACAATTTAAAAGTCATGTCCACAAAGCAGAACTAGTGCTAACAAGGTCTTCCTGTGTTTTTCTGGTTTCTGTAGAATGGCAAAGAATGCAAATGATGATGGTGGCGGCGATGACACTAGTTTTAATTTCAGCTGGAAAATGTTCACAAGCTGGGACTACCTGATTGGCAATCCTGAGACAGCAGATAATAAGTTCGCCTCCATCACAACGAGCTTTAAGGTAAAACAGAGTTTACTAAGGAAAGGCAACATGATTTGGGTTTCACACTGGTGTGAATCAGATGGAATTAAGGTCAAGAGTTAGCTGTGCTGAGTCTCAAAAATGTATACTCGAATTGGCATCTGTACACCCTTCTGGGTCTCTGTGTCTTGCCATCAGATTTGTTTTCTTTTTAATTGTGAAAGAAATAACATTAGCATCTTCTGTGTCCTCTGTGCTGACAGAACCAGTTTTAGAAAATTGATTCTCCTGTAAAAATAACATGTTGCTTTTTCTCATCTCTGATGGCTTCTATGGTGTTTGTCTGAAAAACCTGTTACAAATGTTGCTTCCCTTTTGCCGACCTCACATTGTCAACTTCTCTTGTAACAGAGAAGAGATATCATAAGACAAAACAATAGAATAATCTGTATAGGGCTATTTATCAGAAGAACTGACCTCAGAATCTTGAGTTTGTACTTGTTTTTCAGTGTTTTTATTTTCAAATTATTTACAAACTATAGCCCAGTTTGCAAGGCAGTGTTCTTAGGCCTCTTTCCAGTGTGTAGGGTATGTCGATTTCACGAGTAATTGTGTAAGGAATCTGGGGCAAGACATAACATACTTGGCTGTGAAAACAGTGGAAGGCACCTGCTCTATATGTTGAATGACGAAAAATGTGTTTGTGCTGGGACGCACCAGCGCAGCATGCAAAGGAAAATTTAATTTTTGATGTACAGGCGAAATGTTGTGAGACAGCGGGGAAGATGCTGGGCTTGCAGTCACACTGACAAGTGTGTCACCATGGGAGCTGGAGCACTGAGCACTAGCTGCTCTGCTCACTTGCACCTTCCCGCTCCGCAGCAGCGGTACAGCCACCACACCCCCTCACCCTGCCTGCCTCCTCAGCTGCAGGCATAACAGAGAACTGCCCTCAAGTGTAAATCATCAAGAGAAGATTCCAAGAAAGCAAATACTGGAGAAATACTGAGTGAAAGTGCTCAGTCTCTGTGAGCTTCCCTGCCTGCTGACGAAGAGCAGATACTGAAAGCTGTTTGGGAAGGAATACAAATCAGTTGAGAAAAAGACTTAGTTTTGAGAAATAAACTCATGAAGCTTTATTGTGATTCTGCAAACAAGCAAGGAACCTCAGAAAGAAAGGGTGAGGGTGAGGCCATGGGAGCTTTCTTTGAATGCCGCTGCAATCATTTATGTGATAAAACACATGCTGGAAAAGGAGCAGAGCCATGAAAGGCAATTATTACCATGCAGTTCAGCTTCCCCTCTGGTCAACTGATGTCTCTACCAAAGTCAGAAACTGTAACAAAACTGCCTTTCATGACGACATTCCAGACCAAAAACTCTTTCACCTGGCAAAAGTAAAAACTCGAGATTATGCTTGCCTCAGAGTCTTAATATTTATCAGTTGTGATCAAGGGTAATTGTGGGGCAAACATTTTGTTCTGCAGTCCGAAGCTCTGCATTGTCCAATTTTTTGGGGGATTCTTACATCTCAGCTACCTTTTCATTCTTTCTGAGTTGTTGGCTTTCAGAGTAAAATATTTTCCTCTTTTCTCACAAATGGATATTTTAAAAGAATGACATTTCCTTTTCTGACAGACACGTATTTATCTCACTGTATCACTCAACCTTGTATCACCCTGCAAGCTGAAAAAATGTGCTGGGTTTTTTTGACACATAAGTACAAGTGTAACAAGACTTACTGGGGGTATACTCAACAAGGGCAGAGGAAAACCTGGGGAGCCAAAACCCCAAAATCTGCCTGGACCTGAACAAGATTTTATGAGATAATATACATTAATCTCAAAAAGTGAACCCCAGATGTCCATTTGCACCTTCATAATTTATTTAACTGACTTCTAACAATTGAGGAAGGAATGTGGGACCTTGACCATCAAAGTATTCATAATATTCTTTTCTTTCTAACAAGCGCAGGAAGCAATCGTGGAGGAGCAGGAGAGCCGAAAAGAAGAAAATATTCATTTGACTCGATTCCTAAGGGTCCTTGCTAACTTCTTAGCCCTATGCACACTTGCTGGAAGTGGCTACCTCATCTTTTTTGTTGTCAGGAGATCCCAGCAATTTGCCTTGGAAGGTCTGGAGAACTACGGGTGGTGGGAAAGAAATGAAGTTCGTGCTATTTATATAATAGATGTGGCTTGAAACTGTGTTCCTCTGCTTTGCATGTTGTCTTTTTCCTCCTGGTAATTTAAATACTCTGAGTGTGGGTTGGACATGCCTAACAAAAGAATTGTCTCTCTGCTTCTCGCTCCATCAAATTTCTTCTTTGCTTGTTTCATATACCCCTTAGTATTGAGCTTTCATTTGAGGCCTTCACATTTCCTCCTCTGTGCTCTTAGGATTGATTTCCAGACAGTCTATGGATTCATGAGATCCCTTTAAGGAACCTGCTTTCTTCTTGCTTTTCTCCTGACACTGGTCTACGCAGAGTGATTGATCTGTGGGCACAGAGAAAGTTTTTTGGGACCTCACGGATACAACTCTGCAATATAGCAGCAGGTTGAAACTGATGCCTTCCAGTTCCACTTGCCCTGTCCAAGAGTCCCATGCCATTTTTTTTGTGCCTAATCTGTGCCTAATTATTTCTTCAAAAGTAGATGCAGCCTGCCTGATAGAGGTGTGAAATTGGTGATTTTGTTTGGTACAACAGTGTGCAGTATGCGCCTGAAGTCAGCGTGCTGTATGAAAACCTGGGAAGGTTTTACTTACTTAGCAGAAGTGCAACTCTGCATGCTGTAAAACTAGTTTGTTACTTCAAGCTTATCTTCTGAGCTGGAGTGTAAAGTGCGTACCTGACTTAAAGTAAGGCAAAAAGGTGCTAGCCTCATAAAGCTGATGAGATAGGCAATGATGGAACAAGGAAAATCAATCCAGAATTTACAACACCACGGCCTGACTGAGAAAGTAACATTAAAATATGAAATAACCCACCTCTGGAATCCAGGGAAAAAGGGCCGTTGAGAGTGAATTAACTTACTTGTTATCATATTTTAGTTTGATGGGAAAGGAAAGATTGTGTACAAAGCTTCTTGATTTAAGGCAGCACAAAGCTCTGAGAGAAGAGAGCGTGGAGGAATTCAGCTTTCTCTCAGTTTAAAGGTGTGGTAACAGATTCATACTAACAAGAACTGGGCTACCAAAGCTGTTATATTTGTTTATGCTATAATCCAGAAAGTAGATAACATCTGTCTTTATGCTCATAGTTTTCTTTTGTATCTGTAAAAAAATATACCTCTAAGGTGACAAACTTAAGATCTGGAGCAGGTGTGTCTCTAAAAGAGAGTGGGTAAAGCAACATTGATGTTATTTGGCTAAAAAAAATTTCCTATTGACAAATAATTAACATATTTGTGAGTACAAAACATTGCCCTTGATTGATTGGATATTAATATTTAATTCCATAAATATATTTGGCTTTTGAATGAAATTCACCCATTTTTCTTAGTTTATGGATCAAATTTTCTTAGTTTTGCATCATTAATATATGAACTGAGGATTTGATCAGAAAAAAAATCCCAGTACCTAATGTACCACTTACAATAAACAAAAATGCAGCTCCTACATACAAGGCAAGCAGCAATATCTAAAAATTTACATTCTTCATAAAAGTATGAAGCTGCTTTTGTAGAAAATTTCATTGCACTAGATTCATTAAGGGGATGAACATTGTTTACATGTAATCATGTGATAGAGAAATCCAAGATAAATATATGTTTTTGTCATCTGTTCCTGAAGTTCTCAGCATAATAAAGGGCAGCTGATGACTTTATGGAAAAGACCTTTCTCTCTCTGACCCTCCACCTCTCTATGAATGTTGTAAATTTTTTATCTTGCTCTCCATATCAGTAGGACCTAGCTCTGTCAGAACACAGCTCAAATACAATTGTCTAGTGTGTCATGAAGGGGAGGATATTAGTGGAAATAGGCAGACTGGGATGGTGTTCGGCTTTCAGCTTGTGATTCTCAGAGCAGATTTTGGATTTAACAAAATCAAAACCCAAATAAAAAGTAGTAATGGAGATGTATTTTTTACCCAAATCAGTATTAGAAGAATTTATTTCTAACATTTCACTGTAAACTTCTTTCCCCCTCCCCTCAGGTGAACACGGTTATGTCACTTTTAGGAATGTTCTGTCCAACTTTATTTGATGTAATCAGTTCTCTGGAAAATTACCACCCTCGAATAGCTCTAAGATGGCAGCTGGGAAGAATCTTTGCTCTTTTTCTCGGCAATCTCTACACTTTCATTATTGCCCTAATGGATGAAATCAACCTCAAGGCAAGATATTTCCTTTCCTTCACTATGTTTGACATGTAGCTGGGCAACATTGAGGACCTCCAGCCAGTCACAGACATATCAGAGAAATACATTCTATTTCTGTGCTGTAAATTACATCCATGCCTAAGCTAGCAATGGGAATTCTGGAATAGACAAGCTTGAGGGTTGGTAACAAGCTCATGTCAGTTTTTTCCCCCTGTTTTATTTCTTTACTTAGCTGGAAGAAGAAAAGATAGTCAAATATAACATGACAATATGGGAAGCCAATCTGTACAATGGTACTATTCCAAAGAATTCAACTGCTCCTCCGATACAGGTGGATCCTGCTGATGTCCCCAGAGGGCCATGCTGGGAAACAATGGTAGGACAGGTAATGTAGCTGCTTGGAGCTCATATTTAAAAACAGGTCATATAGTCTCTTAAAGGATATGATATCTAAATCCTCTTTATTTTGGCTAACAAGCGTCATTTATATGAGAAAATATGAGGAGAATCAGGTGTGGGACTTTCTATTGAGCTAAGAAATTTTAAAGATTATTTTATTTTATTTGAATCCTGCCCAACAGGAAATTCTTTCTTCTGTTAGTTGACAGAACTGAAAGGACTTCTTTTTTCTCTCTCCTTTCCTCTATCCTCTTAATTTATCTTCCTCTTCCTGATGCTGTCTTTGCCTTGCTTGTCTATGAATTTTGAAAAAATAAAGGAGTAGCTCAAGAGGGATATGTATATAAGACAGTTCTTACAGTAATATGTTTTTGAGAAGATGTCTTTAGCCAAGCAAAATAATTCAAAAGAACAATAAAAGTTTTGTTGAAAATATGCCCAAATATTTTACTTGATTCAATTTTATTTATTCTTATTGACCAACTTGTATAAAATGTGTCTTACAAACAATTTTCTAACATACCCATTCCCTCTATTGGATCCTACTACGCTGTTGTTCATTTGTCCATGACAACAAATTCAATATTGACTCAATTTAATTGTTCCTCCATCACTCTGACAATCTGTTCTTCTTAATGAGCAAATCACCAGCAGGGACCATATAGGCAGAAAAATCAGCCCCTGTCTTTTCACTCATGCTGAATAAGAAGCTAAGAACACCAAGAGCTCATAACTGAAACAATTTTACCCTTAATTTCATATCAGGGAGAGTAATAGCTTTCTAGGCTGTTGGGGTAAGACCTTTACAGCAGGCTTCAGTGAAACATAAAAAGCCTGAAATAAAAGTTAGAGGCATGAGGATTTGCATTAGGATTTTCTTCTTTTCTTCCTTCCTCTTCATATCCACTGGACACTGAAACTCCTTGAGAAATTAACTTAACTTTTTTTTTTTTAATTTTTTTTTTTTAATTTTAATAATCTCCTCAAAGTCAAAGATTTCAGTGATCTTGGCTGGAAGCCCTTCCTGGTTTGATCATACCCTGGAAGTCTCGTCTAATAATATGAACACAAATTAGAGCAAAGGATACCTCTAGAAAATGAGGGGCAGTAGTTCTGGCACATTACAGAATCAGTGAATGTAGAAAGGTTAAGAGTTTTTGTCTGTATTGAAGCAGGATAAGCACAATTACAGATAGTACAGTATTTAATTATTATTGTACTATTAATTGCTTAAATGTATTCTTAAAAGAAAATATTACTCTAATAGGAATTTGTGCGCCTGACAGTCTCTGACATGATGACGACTTACATCACGATTCTAATTGGCGATTTTTTGAGAGCCGTCTTTGTGAGGTTTTTCAATTACTGCTGGTGCTGGGACTTGGAGTATGGATTTGTAAGTGTCTGTTTATAAATGTCTTTGCTGTCCATCACTTCACAGTTAAGTAACAATGTTCATTCTCCTTTCAATCCTACAGAGTTAACTTTTGGTTAAAAACAACTTCAAAATCCCTGACATACATCCTGTTAGATTTTCTTGCATTTTTCTTATATCTTAATATTTATTTTCTTCTTTGGACTTTGGTAACTTTAGGACTTCTTTGATATATTTTATTTTATAAGAGTAATTTTTATTTTGTCTGTAAGAATGCACATTTTTCACGCATTTCCTCTATGAACATTTCACAGAATACAATTTCATTGATTGTCTAGGGTCTTCTAGCACATAGTTCTTGTGAAGAAAAACATGAAAGATGCTGTTCTAGAAGTATTACTATATATATATTTATATACATACATATATATTTCATTAGAATTAGTTTAGCTGATGTAAAGTTAGTAAGGCCTGTAACATAAGCAGGCATAGAACTCTTCACTTGAGAGTTGAGACTTCCAGTCTCACACGGACCTGATCCAGGTTAAATTTGCCAGCTACTTATGCTTTGAGGGGTCTGAAACTGTTTTTCATCTTTTAAGTAGTGGTCATGGAATTTTCAAAGCTTAGGAAGCTCCTGAAACCTCT
>WBMY01012582.1:0-62318 GCA_013397315.1 Donacobius atricapilla
TTTAATTTAAATATTAATTTACCAACCTGTGCGGCATCGGCAATTCAAATTCTTTGGGTTTTGTTTTGTTCTGTTTTGTTTTGTTTTGTTTTGTTTT
Source organism: Donacobius atricapilla (assembly GCA_013397315.1). Lineage (NCBI taxonomy): Eukaryota > Metazoa > Chordata > Aves > Passeriformes > Mimidae > Donacobius > Donacobius atricapilla. The sequence continues at coordinate 98 of WBMY01012582.1, forward strand.
TCCCCAAGTTGTCGAATTATTTCAGCAGAGAGAGGCCCAAAGAACCAGAGCTCGGTGTGTTTTCTCGCTGTCAGTCTCAGTGTCTATTTGCTGATTTTCACTAGTGTATTGCCAGCAAAGAATGGCAGGTCAGTAAGGAATAGGAAAAAAAAAACTATGCCAAATAGCTGAAACCAACTGATAATGAGAAATACAGACGTGGGTTTGGTAGACATTGGGTAGGAAATACACTGAGGAAAAATACTATTTAGTGCAGACAACGTACGAGAGGACAAGGAGAATGTTTTGAAAATATTTTTCACAAGTACATTATGCACTCAGCTCATGTATTGCTGTGTTTATAGACTCTGTAGCAAATTTCCTGCAGTATTGTAAAAAATAAAATAATCTCCTGAAAGCCCTTTACCTGGTTTTGTATCTGATACTCCTTAGCAGATACTGGCTTTACACAGAATTCTCATCCTATCAAAATGTAAATTGCAGATTGATGTTACACGGTGAGCTGCGTCAAGCCGGTAACAAAGAATATCAGTGAAAGGCAAGAACATCGGGGGGAAAAATTAAGAGAAACCACACTATTTACATTTGAAGAAGAGCATATCTGACAGCTGAGTGAACAAAGAGAATAGGCATTAAAGACGCCTGTGCCTTGACAAATGTTGGAGGAATCTCTTGCCTTTGTTTGGGCTCGCTGTAGATGGGAGTTCATTACCAGGCAGTTCTGTGTGCGACTGCCTTCATTTCTGCCCAAGTAATAATCCTTCAGGGACGTCAGTAGGTAATAACCTAGCCTCTGGACGAGTACAATCTGCGATATTTTGTAAAATACTTCCGAATTTCTATTATTAATAAAAGGCTGGTAGTTTGGGTCTTTTCAGGACTCTTTTTCTCTTTTTTTCTTTTTCTTTTTCTTTTTCTTTTTCTTTTTCTTTTTCTTTTTCTTTTTCTTTTTCTTTTTCTTTTTCTTTTTCACTTGCCTTTCTGGTGGGATGGGGCTGGGGAAGGCACTAAATCACTTTACTAGAGACAGTGATACGTGGCACGGAACACTGTTAAGGAGATTATGTTATCTCCCAGCAACAGAGAATGCTGCGGTCAACAGGAAATTACTTTCTGAGGGTGCTACACTAAGTTTGCCTCCTAACTGGAAACTTTCTAATTGTTGTCCCAAGGGAAGAGTAAACTGAAAACCAGGCAGATGCCTTCTCCTCCACTTCCCTTATTCTTTGATTCCATGTGAATAATCTCTAGCGCCACAGTAACTTTCTGTGTTAAACATTTGTAAATGTTTTAACACTGTCGTAGTTGCTCTCTATTGTACAGTAACTTTGCTGTTCAAAAGCCAGATGTTTTTCAGCATGTTTCAGGGGAGATTTAAATCTGTCCTCTCTAGAGTGAGCCACTACTAACTATAGCATTAGCAATTAGTATGGAGGAGAAATTATGTTTTGTCCCATGCTGTGTATTGAAGGATTGTATTTATTTGTTTGTATTTATTTATTTTCCTTCAAGCAGGGGCTGATGGAGATGGCTTTTTTCCTTCTTCTATACATTTGCTGTGTATGGGTAAATCCTTACAAAATAAGGGCCTCGTTACCCATGTAAAATCATGGCTCAGGTGTGTCACTGTTTATCTTGATTTTGATAAGGCTTTCTGTTCTCTTGGGAAAGGTGCATATTAGAGGAATGACTGGAGCCATAAACACCGTGTGTCAATGTTTTTTCCTTTACTTCCCAGAACGCTGGGAGGTGGCACGTTTGAGTGAACGGCTGGTAAGAGCAGAAACTCTGCTCTAATAAACGCTCGGTGGTGTAGCCGTCTTGTCTTTCCTCCTGCAGAATCCCAAGATTTCCTAAACTTTCCCATAGTAGAAACATATAAATACTGGAGTGTAGTGTGTGTAATAAAGACGGATCCTGCTGGAAGAAGCCGTGGTCTCTGTTTTTTTTCCAAGCTGCTTCTATAAAATTCATTGAGACCTTCCTTATTCACATCAGCTGACAAGCATTCTAGTGTCAAAGACGTAGCCTAAATTTTATGACTTATGATTTTATTTATGGTTTATGGTTTAAATTCAATGGGCTGGAAGGGCCTGGTGTAAATAGATGCTTCAGAAGGAAGGTAAAGCCCCATTTCCTTGTAAGAGCTTTTGGAAATACTTGATTGGGAAGAAGTCCATGAGGCTCAGATATATTGAACATCGGCTCTCTTTGTTCTGAAAGTACAAACTCACAGCTCCTTGGAAACTTCTCAAAGTCCTTAAATTCCTGTAAAATGTAAACATTTGTTTAGGAAAAAATGCCATGGGAAAATGTTCGGATCAGATAGAAAAAGTCAGATTTCCTTATTTTATCCTTATTTCCTTATTTTGTAGCTTAGCTTCATAAACACTTTCAAACTTTGTTCGTTCAAAGAAGATATTTGTGCACCATTTGTTCCTGACCATCACAAGTGCAGATAAGCAGATAATATACCAAGTACTTATGAGCAAACCATTTCACTTACTAAATCATCTACAATACCTGCTACAGATGAGCTGCTAAAAAAAATACATTATCACACCAGTTCCTAACTGTTAGTGTTAGAAATACCTAAATAGCAGTATCTATCAATAATAAAAATTAAGTACGCTTTGGAATGTCAATCACTATGCATTTTTAAGAGTAATACAAATCTGACCCAGAATTGCTTTATTTTTAAGAATGTCATTGCTCAGTGAAAAATGGAATAATGTTATTTTTTGAAATTAATGGGACTTTCTCCTGTGTGTGTGGACTTTTAAATTGAGTTTAATGTAAGTGGAGCTAATTATTTTCAACAAGAAACAAGTTAGATTGTTACAAAATAATTGGTAACTTCATGAATTTTTTTCCAAGTGGTAGAACCTGCAGCAAGCAGGCAAACTGTCTGGACTTTTTTTGGTCCAAAATAATTTCCCAGTTTGAGTGATTTGAAGGAGCAATACAAAATCTGATGTCTTGGCAGAGGAGAACATGCTTGTGTATGCCTTTTTTTCAACCACCAGGCCATGAATGTGCCTATTTGGTTTTTTAACATGTTCAGATAATACCAAACTGACGTAAACGAAGGGGGTAAACTAAATTCAAGGAGAGACCTAAAAGTTCAATTCCTTTCTTACCTCCACACCTAAGTCTGGGTTTTTAATGTAAGGGAAGTATGTATTTGGAAGTACTCATTTTGCTTTTTGAAGAAACTGCTTGGGGAAAAAGATCCTCTAAAACTTGGTGTTTGGAAATGATTTTAATTTTGAGCGCGTTCCTTAGTACTCTGTTTGCAAAGCACAGAGCCTTGACAGAGAGAAGTGATTACACACATGAACAGTGCTTTTTTTGTTGTTTTTTTTTAGGTTTTTTATATGTTAATGCTCTCTTGAAATTGTCATGAAGCTCTTTCATGTGAATTATGAGGTATAGAATGTTTCCTGTAATAACACTTAGAATTGCTATAGAGAAGTGACACCTGGTGTGAGGGTACAGAGTGTATACATCATCATCTACATTAAGAAAAAAAAAGTTTTAGGAGTGAATTTGTCAGAAATTCTGATAGTTGTCATTAAAGGTGCGTGAAGGTGTGTGATACGTAAGTACTTTGAGGAACAGCTCCCCCAAAATGAAAAGGGGTCAGTTTATTCAAACTCTTTATTATTAATTAATACTTTTTTTTTTTTTTTTTTTTTTTATGATTTNTTTTTTTTTTTTTTTAAGATTGCGGTTTTATCACACTCTTGTAGTAAGAAAATGGTAGCCAAATATCAGTGAAGCTTTTCCTCTACAACAACTGGGCAGTAGGATTTCTGGGGTGCATTTTTTGTTTTCTTTCGCTATTCGTCTAGTGCATAAAATGTGCCACATTGTGATGATAACTTCCTTTGTTTATTTTTGCAGGGCTGACCCAAGGATCATTTCGCCCTTCAAGAATCTGTTTGCGAGGCTTGCATAGACTTGTTCCTAAGGGAAAGCATGTCTGAGGTTGACTATGAGAAATTAGCTGAAATAGGTAAATATTGTATAATATTTCAAATTGCATCTGTGTAGAGTACAAGTGATTTAATAGAGTATCTTCAGTAAATGGAAGCCTTTGCCCACATTCTGTTATATTTCTTGGAGCAATCCAGTGGTAGTCACAGCTTCTGTACTGATGTGTACCCTATTAAAGCCATTAGGGTTGCAGGTTAGTTTAATACATGCATATTCACAATAAATCTGTGAATTACAGCTAGATGTCCCCAATGCAAGTTTAGGCTATTGGAGCATCGCCATCATCGCATGTTGTGGCACAAATGGGAGCGGACAAGTATGGAATGAGTACAGAGCATTGCATGTTTCTTCCAAAGGTGTTAATTGAGTGGAGCAGTGTCAATCAAGGCATTAGGAGCTCATCATTTGGAAAGATCTGCATTACTTGGTTTTTTTTCCCTTGAGTTTTTGAAGATGCCAGGCTGAAGCCCAGAGCAAGGGTCTTCCAGATCTTGCCCAGCCTGCCTCGATCTCAGCCTCCCTTTCCCCATCCCTTCCCTTTGCTCTGATTTCACCACTTCATGACAGGAGCAGCTAGCTGACATTTGTACTTCCAGGGCCTAACACAAAATCCATGGAAAGCAATTTTCATCCTCAAACTTGCCATTGTATCCTAGGCTGGGTTAAACAGCACAAATGGTGTGAGCAGTGACAGAGAATCCTCTGCTACAGCCTGAGGAGCAATGGACTCCTCTGTCATTTACAGGAGAAAAATAGAGCCGGGGTCTCCCTCAGTTTGAACGATTGAATCTTCTTTCTTATTGATGTCTATTATGAGAAGTCTTTTGAGCCCCACTCCCCTTGTTCAAACAGGGAAAAAAATAGAAAAAATAATATATAAAGAACAATCTGACTAAGTTAGGGCTATCTAGCTTTTCAGCAGGTATGGTTAATATTGGGATTTCTGTAGACCACGTGAATAAAGGCAGTACAAATAGGAGTGCATATTTACTTTGCTTCCTGGGGTCTTTGGAACATCTCAAAGTCAGATTGGTTGTTTCTTTTGTATTTTTGAACATACGCTCCATTTTTAATAACACAGCTCTTGCTTCACATCCCCATAGATGAGCAGGTACTATTTATTTTTCTCTTTTCTCTTTGAAACTTTCTTGCCTTAGGTGGTTACAGTGCCCAGACATGAAGTGGGGAAAAAAAGGAAAAACCCTAATAAACAAAATAGTGCTTTACTTCTTCTGAGCTTTAACAAGACTTAAATATTTTTGTGGAGAAAAAATTGTGGCATTTATCTACTGCATTATGTTTGTATTATTATTCTTCCCAGCTCTTGGGAAAAAAACATTCAGTAAAGTAAAATAATACTTTCCCAGATAAGGTTACTGTAGCTTTTTATGTATCATAAGCTTTTAAAATGTAGAAAAATAGACATTTTTTAGATAATAAGAGTTTAAACATTTTTGTGTATATGAAGAGGACTCTAATGGTGTCTCTCTAAAGGCAGATTTTTTTTTCCTGTAGGACTGCTGATTTACTTTCTGAGAAGGCTTTTATGTGAATTCAGACATAAGGAAATTTAAAAGTAGTACATGTGTTGCTGACTCCGTTGTGTTTTGGAGAAGCCCGGCCACTAGTAGCATTTTTCATCATTGTGAAATGCGTTTTTGGTACAAATCATGTTAAAAATGAGACAATAAAGCCTTCATATGGCTGTTTTCAGGAGAGAAAGATATTGAGAAATTGTGAGTGGAAAGCATTCCAAAATATTTAATACAAGTTTTTCTCTAACACTTACCAGCTGCTGGCACATAAATCTGGCTGAAATCATTATTTATTTTCTCTGCCCTAGTGTGCCTTGCATGCTGGTCAAGGAACACGAAATATGCAGATGATGAGAAGATAAAATGTCCTAGTACTTTTTAACGTGACACTAATAATGTTATAGATCATAGAATAATGGAATACCAGATTGGAAGGGAACATTAGCGATAGTGTGGTCCAACCTTTCTTAGCAAAAGCACAGTTAAGACAAAATGGCCCAGCACCATGTCCAGCTGACTCTTCCAGGTGTTCAAACTGGTAGATAAAAATGTTAATTCTATCTCAATAAAACCTGCAGGATAAAAAGAGGTGGATGATATATAGCAGGTGGTGCACCATAAAACATTAGTTTTTCTCTTTACCTATGTCTTCTCTCAAGCCACCAAGACACTTGTGTATTAGTTATTATTACTTATCCCAGTTTCTCTTCATTTGGATATGTACTTAGTATGAGCTTTTTTTGAACCTAACAACAGTTTGGAAAAAACTTGGGTGTGAAAAAAACCCCCGAACAAACCCAAAAAGTCCTGGAACAAGATTGATTAACACTGCGTTGCTTTTTTCAGTATTGAGTAGATTTTAATTCTAGTATCTAGTCCAGAATCTCCTGAAGTTGGGAAAAGGCTGCCCATTTTATTGGGATTTTACTGGGCTTTTGGGCAGAAATTTACACCTTTGCTTGGCCTCTAGCTGGAGAATATACTGGATGGACATTTGGCTGCCTTGCCTATTCCAGGTTTGGAAGGTTAAAGCATTTCAAGGGGACAGTGGATTTTGGGGGAGGTGAGATGGAGACTTTTTTGCAGTTTGCCACCTTTATGCAAGCTGTGAATCTGCTCTGGAGAGTGTTCTCCTGAGGTGTTAATGTGGAGTAGCTGTCAATGTATGGCAGCATGCTGAAGCTTCGGCTTCTCTGTTTGGGCAACCTTGAAATAAAAGGCAGGAAATTGTAGATGGATCCACGCGGATTAAGGGAGAGTAAAAAATGATGAGACAACACCAGCAGTCATGAATAGCAAGGTCTCAGCATGCCAGCTGTCCAGTCACAGAGATTTTTGTGAGCTTCACAGGAGATACTAATCCTAAGGAGTGTGTGAAGGTAGAAATGGGATATTGAAGAGTTTCTTTCCCATACAATAGAAAGCATAAAGAACAAGAAACTGATTTGTAACTGCAATGAAGAGTGATAAAGGCCTGTGGCTTTGTCAAACTGACTGAAAATTCAACTATTCAATAATGTATCAGAGACAGATGTTTTTCTCTGTTCATGAGCACTGAAGTGTGTTCCTGCTTGCTCCTTTAGAACTGCAGAAAGATGAAATGGATGATACACACCCAGAACAGGAAGAAACATTTCTGCCTCCACCACCTGAGGATCCTGAGCTAAATATCAATCACCCGTACTATGATGTTGCCAGACATGGCATCATCCAGTTGGCAGGTATGTTTGGAAATTCCTGTGGTTTTACCCTACCACACACATTATCACCTTTTTCTTGCTGTATTCAAGGTGATTCATAGGAATCATGTTGATGCTTTCAGCTTTCATCCTGAAAACAGCTGACTAGTGAACTTAGTGCACTCATCTGTAGATGAATTATTAGCCAAATATTTGAAGTTAAACTTGCTTTAAAATATAACTATTGCAATATCTTATGATCTAAGGCGTAACTGTGACTGTAGCACCTCTGTACTTCATTTGGATAAGCTGTTTTGTTTGCTAAGTCATCTGAAGAGTTGTGCAGCCACACCTAATCACTTTTGTTGTCTACCCTTGAAATGGTGTGCAGCCAAAGAGATAAGGGTTAAATATGTAAAAACTAACAAAAGGCGGAAAGGAAACAGTTGACATGAATTTTAAGTGCATTTATCACCTGTATTTCTGTTGTGATTTGGAGAGAAGTTACAGATACATAGTATATTTCAATATTGGATCCTTTAATGTTTACAGTTACTTATTTTAAAAAGTTCTGGCAACATGTTAGACAAGCAGCCATATTTATGATATTAAAAGCACCTCTTTAAAGTGTGCATTGCCTATATTTTTTTTTCCTTTTGGCTTATTTTTGGTATAACTGTGCTTGATAAAATAGCATTAATAATCACAATCCTAAACTAAAGAAATTAATACAATAAGAAACAAATAGTGATGTTTAATCTTCATCCTAATGATGTCTAAGATTGTGTTATATTGTATACATATTTTGTATTTTATACTTTGAGTACATAAGCCTAGGTTACAGTTTTTCAGGAAGATGATGAACCCAGATACCTTCCTGATACTGAGCCATAAACAGGATGACTCAGGTAAACATCAACTTTAGCAAAACCAGTGCTCTAGGGCAGTGAAATCCATGGTAATTTGACTTCTGACTGAGAAGGAAGAGGATTTTACCCGTAATTAAGTCCAAACCTTTGGTATACTTCTGGTTTAATTTCACTGGTGCAAATTTTGCTTGAAATGTTGGATTACCTCTGATGGTTTTGTCCTCAGCATTGCAATCTTTCGTAGAGGAAAAAAATTCCCTGACCATGTTTAAGCCCAGAAAAGAGTGACTTTACCTGCAATTTCATCCAGAAACACTTGATGGGGGTTTGCCAGTCTGCCGGACAATTTAAGTACAAAACACACGCCAGTGCAAAGCACAAGCCAGACTCCTGCAGCTGCAGCCTCCAAAGTAGCTTAAAGGTGGGGTGCAAGAGGGGAAGGCAGAGGTGTGCCAGGAGTGCAGAACACAAGAACAGTGAGCTCATACCCAAGGACATGCTTCACCTCCTCAAAACGAGACCTCCCTATCCCACTATTAACTGGTATGGAGTGAGGTCTGAATGTTTTCTGGGTTTACATTCAAGTGAGGAAAAGGTGAGCTCTTCAGAACTCCTTCCCTTCTTGGAAGGTGGCAGTTCCTTTGGAAATAAATAGTTTTTAAATTATTTGTACCTTGTTTGTAATGGCTTTCATATGTGTGAGTAAGACAAAGTATGAGTTCAGTGTACGAAATCACTGCTGTGTTAAAGCAATTCAGAAAGCTGTTCATTCGTTTTTATTCATTGATTGAAAGACAATGGGATGTATTGCTTGAAATGACTGGAGAAAAAAAAGATTTTAGGTGAAAATATTTGCAGTAATTTATCCATCTATTACAGTAATCTAGTTTCCAACAGTTATTTAAAAAAAAGACCAAATCCACACTAGAATTCCTCCTTGCTTTTCATAAATTAAAATGACTTATACTCGATTTTTGTAACAATAGCTTTGACTATATGCAAAGGAGATCTTTTGAGTTATATTCGTACAGTGTGAAAATATAATTTAAAAAAAAGAGAACATTTTAAAAATATATAAACTTTGTTAGACTTAGTTGTGTCATGAATCCTAATGTGCAGCCGACAATTTTAAGCATATGTAAATGGAACAGGGCTACTGTGCTGGTTCTTTTTATTTCTCTTTTGGGGGAGAAGCTTCAAAGTTTGCCTGAAAGCAAACTCAGGATTATTTTTCTTTGTGGCAAAAAGGAGAGGCATATAAGCATACCAGATTCATCAAACTTCCCTATTTTCTGTGGTTGGCTTCTATAATGTGATTGCAAACAACTTTTTGCAGTACCTTGTTTTGAATATGAGCTTATTTTGTAGGAGTCTGGTTTTGCTGCTTGTGCTTTTATAAACTGCCAGTGACATTCTTTTATGCATGAAACAGAAACTTCAATGGAATCCAAGTCCACATCCACAATTATTTTAAATCTTTATTTTCCTCCTTGGCCTTTTCTTGCTTTCCTATTTAAATTTAAATGTTTCAGGTATCCAGGTCTTTGCAGAAGACTGTCCATATCTTTTTTCAAGGTCTAATTGATTTCATGCCCTTTTTGATTTTGAACCAGTGCATTAGAAAAGAATGTGGATCAAACTGTGAAAGGTAAGTTTGTAATTTAGGTTTTTTAACATGTCAGGAGAAATTGTAATGAATTATCTAATTAGCCTAAGGCACAAGTTCTAATAATTTTCAGTCATATCAGAGACAGCTTTGCTACATCTTGCAATTCCTTCAGGAGCAGATCTGTGGTCTGTAGAATGCAGTGTCACAGGAAAGAACTGTGTTTAAAATTTTTTTTTGTTCTTCTTAAAAGATTTACTTTGTTTTATTTTTCAATTTCCAAAGTGTATTCCTGAAACCAGTATTTCTGACTTTGTTCCATGAGCACCCTTTTGGGGAAAGCAAAAAATCAACTGGAGATACCCAAGACCTGGGTGCATTTCACAGAGGGCTCTGGTTCCTGACCTATATGTAGCACAAGAGCAGATTTTAATGTGGGCTTTGCACTTTACAAAGCATGTCCAAATAATTTGGGTATCATCATGTTTTCCTCTCAGTAGCTACAAGAGAAGCTCCAAGGTAAGGCTGCTATGTATGGAAAACATTTCCTGCTCTAGTGAAGAGGAAACTTGTCTGAGTGATAGTAACTTTGCATCAAATCCTTCAGGCAGAAGTTAAATTTGGATTTTCCAAGTTCTGCACATCTTTTTCTCAGAATGTGAACGGAATTAAATTCTTATTTACTTCATTTCTCTCTTTGAACATTGGACTGTAAGTTACAGGGTCTTTTTTAAAAACAAAACTGAGTTAATGATACCAAAATATATGGACATGCTTTCTTGCTGAACTTGAAAAAATATAATGCATCTCGTTTAAACATTGTTTCTTGAGCAAAAAGACTTGCTAAAATAAATGATTGCTTTAAGTGCCAAATTCAGATGTGAATGTGAACTCATTTTAGGTTTGGGTATCCTGAAGATACAGCACAGGTCATTGCACACCCAAATAGACCTCATGTAACAGAAAAGCCTAGGCTATTTTCCTTTTGTCAAGTCAATTTAAATTATATTCCATTTCTATTTGACTATTCTGTTACTATTTCTTTGCTTTCCTTAAATTTTCTTTCATGCTTTCTCTGAATTATCAATAAAGAAGTTTTGATGTTCAACGCCCCTCTTCAAACTAGTCCAGAGAGTCAGCCAGACAGAGCTGTACAGACATTAGAGAGGCTGACTTCAGCAATGGCTTTAACTCATCCTCATGTCAACTTACTTTATATACCTTAAGAAGAGCACAGATGAAATGTAAATAATTACTTACATCAGAAACCAAGCTGTCTCTTTGCTTTCATCTGATCTTAAAGAAAAGTCTTATGGCAAAGTATTTTCCTTATACAAATTTAAGAGAGAAACTGCTCATGGAGAAATCTTTGGTGAGGAATCCTGGGTTTCTGAGGGGAATAAGCAGGTTCCTCACGTGGGAAGTCTTCCTGAAAGTTTGCTTATAGTCATTCCTGTTTAGGAGGACGCGTGAGCATGTACTTGATTTGAATTGCAGTTTTAGCACTTTCCAGAATTAGCCAGGTGCAGTGCAGGTGCAATCCCCTCAAAGAAAGTTGGTTTCTAAGTACACATGGACATGAGTAGAATCCAGAGGAATGAATGCAAAGAGGAAACTTTGTGAAATCAAAATGAGTCAACTATTGAAATTTAGAAATTTAGTTGGTGTCATTCTCCACATTTCCATGGTGGTTCTGGTCTCTGTCCCAAAGAATAAACATTACAGTGGTTGTTTTAGTACTTCATCCTTAAGCTGAGTGACATGTGATGCAATACATTTTCATTTCATCAGCTGAGGTGACCAATGCCAGGGAAAGAGGACTCATCTCTACCGCGACAGTTATGAGCTTCTCCTGTTAATACTGAGACTCAGCTGTGTTGTCCTGACTGTTTTTTCTTAACTGGCTAAGAAGTTGGCAATTTTGGATGGACCGAGACACAAAATGAATTAATTGTTGTATTTACTGTCCATCACTCAGTCTAGGCAAAACAGAGATGTTTCACAATGACTTCTTGATGACCTGGTATTTCTGTGAATTGTAGACAGCAAGAAGCTTGAAAACACAGTTCATTTCACCATTTAACAAAGTGTAATTGAGGTTTAAGTTAATTTTCCCTAGCCTAAATTCCCTTAAAGAAACAAATACGAGAGCAAGTATTTTCACTAGTGTGACAAGTCCCCTGGATTTTGACCCTATTTCTTTTTCCATTGAAACCCATCAGAAAACTTTCAATGACTTGAGGATCTTGTTTTGCTGTAAAGTGATCAATAACAAGCTTCAGTAAAGTGAAATATTTCACTTTTCACTTGTAAAATAGTAATGTTTAATATCATAAGAACAAAATGTCATCAGAACAAAATCTCTTGGAAGAGTCATGTAAAAATTACAGCATTTGAAATACCTCATTTGCGGATTGGAACGACCTCTTTCATTATAAAAACCACGTTCCCATTAGTAAAAAACAGTTAGGAAGTTCTGTGCCATCCAAATTCTTAATTAACAGAGAGTACCATCCTCTTTACCTCTTTCCCTGCCCTGTGTCTTACTGTAACATTTTTTCCCACTGCCAAGTTTGATATCAAAAGCGATGCATGATTCATGTCTGTTTCAGTGAAATCCAGACAAACGAAACAGTAGATAGGTTGTATTTTAAGGTATGTAGATCTCTGTGCAGACAGCCCTCTCTCCACACCTGTCTTTACTCACCAAGCACAGGGAGGAGGCTGTTTCTGTGCTGTGTTTCCAGGAGTGGCTCCATGGCCACACAGCTGACAGTCCTGGCCCTGCCCAGAAATGCGTCTGCGAGGCAGCAAGTGCCTGATCCAAGGGTGGGAGCCTTCCACCCATGTGTGAGCAAAGTCCATCAGACCTTTCCTCTGCATGAGGGATGTCTAGAAGGGTGTAGGTAGTTGGCTGGAGGAGTGTGAGTGCCCTCAGTCTTTGGGAATGTGTGGAGCCTGAAATAAAGGCGGAGAGATGAAGGGAGGAGCACATTTTCTCTGGAAGGTAGAGGAAATCTTGGTCCGAAGATGACTGGCGACATTAAACTGGGTAATAAAGTAGGTTGACACAAAACTACAAATTTGACCTGAAAGTTAAACATCAAGGAGCAAAGCTGAAATTGCAGTTCATTTTTCCTTTGTTCCTGGTAGAAAATGAGGCACCTTTCAGTTTTAAGTTGCAGGGAAATACGGGTTTCTGGTAGCAAAACACACTCGGTGTGGATTTGAAATCAACATACTTCCAGTTACACTCTTCTTTGCATTTGCCACTCACCTTTTTACTTTTCAAACTTTCATGTCCTTGGGTAAAAATTCTATCCATAGAATGCAGACTGCATTGGACTGGAAAGCAAATGTTCTGGTACATGCAATAGGCATTTTCCTAGGTCACTGCCCTCCTGAGGGAGCTTTATTTTATAATAAAAATTATGATTTCTAACAGATAAAATATCTGGACTGCATTGTACCACAGCAATTTTTTCACAAACAAACTATGATTTAGAAAAGCAGTCATGTTAATGTTTTAATTTTGATACATCATTCCTATTATTGCATGTCACATTATAATGCCTTTGTAAGTACTCTGAGAATATAAAACAAGACACTTACATAACTTCAGGAAATAAACTATAGTCTGTTTAAGAGCAATATGCTGATATACCTGAGTACATATAATTGTGGTGTTGGATGCTCTTTAGTGGTGCTCAAGCTCCTTGCTTAACCCAGGAGTCAGAATTTATTTTTCATGTGGGAAGGGACATCAGGCCTTGTGGTATGGAAAAAACACCTTTGAAGAAGATAATAAAAATAAGTCGCCAGCCAAAAAAAGGAGAAAAGAGTCAGCTAGCAGAGAAATATATGTTTTTGTCTAAAGCTATAGGACTAGAGTAATTCAAGCTGAGATAGATCTTTAGAGGATGTTAAAGCAAATAAGAAAAGGTTTTTAGGTTTTTAAACTTTAAAAAAAGAAAGAAGTGGTCTTCTGTGAAATAAGAGTGGGGTGGCTATCAGAGATAATCCAGCTGTAGCTGTCAAGCTAAATTATTACTTCATCATTTTTTTTCTCAGTAAAGACAATAATGTGGATATTATTAGGAGAGCTTTTTAAGTCCCCTGTGTGATGTTCATCTGAAATTTACAATATCATTCTTGTCACTTGGGAAAGACATGTTCAGGTTGGAGCAGAACAGAGAACACCAATGTCAGGGGAGAGATAGGAGGTGTGACCAGTTTGCAAGCCGTAGGGCATGGGCTGGGAGGGAATGTGGTTATTACCTGGAGTCCTTTGGGATGATAAATAGTACTGAAGGAGAAACACTGCTTCAGCTGAGTGATGTTGTCACAAGAACAAATTTGTACAAATTGAAAATGGCTTTCAGTCTGGAATTGAGAAAATGTGTTGTTGGTTGTCAAATCAGTGAGCAGGAGGAGCGTGAAACAGAAAAAACCTAACTGGTTTTAAAGGCAGAGCTTGACAAATCAGTGGAAGGATTATCTGGTGTACTCCCAAGTGATGACACAGGATTGGAACAGATAATGCAGAAGACGTCTCCTGGTCCATGTCCATATGTGAAAAGTAATTGCTAATCTCATCTCTTCCCTCTCTTTACTCCTTTGCACCTAAAATGGAATGGGTTTAAGTGGATGCTGTTCTATCATGACAGTTGAACTGGACAAGGCAAATATAGGGGGTTTTTTTTCCTTAGAGTGAAATATGTCAGGTGAGGACAGCCACCTCTTCCTGAGCTGAATGATGGAAAATGTGTGTTTGCAATGCTGGGAGGAGTTTTGTTTGTGCAGATCAAGTAGTTTGATCACTAGTACAAATTAGCATGGTTTACCATGTCTGAAGCTGTTCTACCCAGTTGTCATAAAAATGCTCATATGATTTTATGTATTCATTAACTAAATATTGCAGTTTTACTTCTCCCATTTTAGTCTTTTTTATTTGTTTATTCATTACAGTTACTTAATTGGAGGTGAAAGGGGAATAACAGAATTATAAATAATAACCCCAGTTCTTTACTTTCTTGTACTCCTACTGATATCAAAGTCAAACTTTAATGTTTCAGTGGTAATAGAAGCAAGATATTAAATATCCTTTAGTTGGAATGTGGAAATTTGACCAAGAATGTATCAAATGTGATTAATTCAGTCTGTTTTCTGGAATGTTTCTGTATTCCTTTACAAGGAATGGTATCATTCATGGAGATAAAAGTTAAAATCTTAACAGTTCACTGTCTTCAGTGCCGAGTGACCTTCAGCATGAGTGTGACATAATTTCTGTTTGGCTTTCCACAGAGTGGGACTTGGCTGTGGGGTGGGCACGGCACAAACACCAGCCTTCTCTGTACAGACAGTGTGGGTGAAGCTGCCATGAGTCAAATGAACTTGACTGCAGCAATACGTGCTTTATCAGAGGGACTAAGGGATGTACACCCACAGATCTTGAGGTTGGGCAAATCATTCCAGTGTGCCTTGTTTGTTGTGCTTTAATGTGATCTTAGTGTAGCAGTGCTTCTGAAAGAGGGTATCTAAGAAAGCTTAAATTGGTTAATTTACCTGAGAGACAGAGCAGATGCCCAAAGTGCTTGTGTTCTAATGAATACCAAAAATAAGGCACGACGAGTTTGAAAACATGTTATTTCCAAGACTACTAGGGAAAGCAGCCCTGTTTTCTTCCACAGTGGAATGCTCCAGGAGGACCTAGTGTTCCCTGTCTGGAGCCGAGCAGCACCACCACCATTTGCACGGGACTTTGTGAGCTTTGCCTCATCATTTGCCCAGCTCTCTGCAGGTAACAGGTGACTGGGCAGTGAAGTTTCATTTGATGTTCTGGGTAATAACAGGAGACAGAGGTAGCCCCAAATATCAGGAGATCCACGCCATTCTTTCAGAAAACTGAGTATTGTCTTTACTAACTGTTTTGTTTACCAGGTGATGACAATTCTGGAAGGAAGGTGATCACCTTCAGTTGCTGCCGCATGCCCCCGTCCCACCAGCTCAATCACACAAGGTTGCTTGAGTAAGTCGCTTTTAATCTCCTGCATGGACTACTTTACACTTCATATAAGAGCTTCTGTTACCTTGCTTCCAGGGGAATGAGCTTTCAGGAAGGAGAAGCAATAGGCAAGGAGTGAAATGAGAAAAGAATTTAAGGCCTACTAGTGTTAATATTAAGTGAATGAGATGTGGGTTAAACTGCCAGTTATCTCACCTGGAGTCTCTGCTGGAGGAAGCAATACACTGTGTATTTGCCGTCTTGATTTTATTGACAAATTCTTACTGTGTTTAAAAAGAATGATTCATGATGTGGACCAATGAAAGAGAAATTCTAGTAATTTAGTGCTGTGTACATATGTTCTCATGAATAGCTGTATTTGCCTTAATTTGCTATACTTTACCTAAATCACTCAGGAGGAGTGTTGTTTAGTTATTTGCATCTTAGTGGGTTTTCTGTTTTATAAAATTACCTGCATGACGTTCAGTACATTATGCTTAACATTTTTATATGTATATAATTTTTTTTTTTTTTTTTGTTAAAGGGGGTTGGGAATATGTATATTAACAACATTCTTCCTTATAAACTTGCTGCAGCAAGGCACCAGGCCGTGTTTCTGCCTTGTAGTTTGTCACTGCAAGGAGATCTGTTTTGTCCTGAGAACCCTGTCCTTGTTAAGTATTTTAAACCTATTTGGAGTTCTTGTACAGCCTCCATTGCCAAAATGCATGAGTACCTTTCAAACACCACCATTGGAAAAGACAAAAATGTTGTTGTTTCAAATTCTCAGAATTGGAGAGGGATTAAAAGACAGGTTACTTAAGAAATATTTTTAAGAGTGTGTTGCTTTATTTTTTTATGCTCTTCACAGCACATTTTCCTGTATCTTAGGCCACATTAAGTTCACTTGAAAAATCTGTTCTAAGAGGGAACTGAAGGCAAATGTTGAATGTGAAGGTAGCAATATAGCTATCAAATGACCTGGTTTTAGGTAATTAGATTCAGATGTTGAATTCTGAGAAAAAGCTGTAGGAAAAGAAGTAGGCCCTGATTGCTAGGTATTTTGTGATGAAGTCACTTAAAGAAATGATTTGGTAAAGCTTTTGTAATGTCCCTGCAATTTTGTTACAGTCTTGGAACAGGTAATTGACTGTAGAAAAATACTGGTTATTATATGCCCCCAAAACACTCTGTTATTTTTAAAAATACATGTCTTCTGGATGCAATGTAACAAGGAATTTACTTGCTGCAAAATAAAGCACAAGGCACTCTGTAACAATATCTGTTTAGGTATGTTTTAATCTCAAACTCATTAAAAAACCCCTCTTGATTGACTGTCGCTACTACTTTTTTCCATTAAAATACCACTAATACTTAAATCAGGGATCAAAATAACATTATATTAATTGCAGTGGCAGTCCTTTTCACAAGATGCTTGCAGTCTAAGATTTGCAGTACGCTGAGGGAACAAGATAAATGAGACTGTGGGAGTGCAGGGTAAGAAGTGAAGAGCTTTTCTATGCAAAGGGAGATAGTCAAAGTGTTCTTCATACTTGCAGATAGTCACAGCCCAGTAAATGGCACATGGAACTATCTGCTCTACTGAATGAAAATCACTCACATACAATTAAGAGCAATAGTTGGGGCTGTTGCAGAATAAGGAGACAGCATTGAGAATAACATGAGAAATTTAAAATCTGACACAGCAAGAAATGAGGCTAGATTGCACCGCTCCATCATTCCTTTATTTGAGTCATTGAGCTGTGTAATAGGCCATCCTGTGTTCTCAATTGTAGAAGAAAGGGAATGAAAATAATCTTAAACTATACTGTAAAAGAATGAACACACAGCAATCTGCTTATAAAACATGCAATATTATTCCAAGATGGGATACATAGTGTAGTTCTTTAAATTAATTTTAACAGATTTCAATTAAATTTAAGGGAATGGTGTACAAACTCAGTCCTCTCAATGCAAACAAGGGAAAGACAAATATATTCAAGAAGAGCAGTTTAATTAGGGGTGATGGATTTTTCAAGGATTTTGAAACTTTTAAATTGAGGGGAAAGCCCAAAACGTATTCTTTATTGTTTTGAAAATGCAAAATGACATTGTTTGTTTGTCTAAAAGGAAGGACTTTAGTTGCTTTTAGTTAAAATGCATCTCTTAAAACATTTCTTGGCAAACAAAATCCTATATTGTCTTCATTCTTAAGTGATTCATGAGCACTGTAGTTTTTGTAACTAAATATTTTCTTTAAAATATCAGGCATTGCAGTGATGTTGAAATATTTGCCACTAGAACAAGATGAACTTCTTAGATAAATATTTTGAAACAAACATGAATTTGCGGTCCCTAGCATTCCGTGCAAAAATAGCACATTTTCTTTCCCAGTTACTGCTTCAAAAATCTCATCCAGCAAACTGTCTTAAAACCAAAATGTTATCTTTCTCCTCAGGTACTTAAAATATACTCTGGACCAGTATGTAGAGAATGATTATACGGTTGTCTACTTTCACTACGGCCTGAAGAGTCTGAATAAACCATCTCTGAAATGGTTACAAACAGCCTACAAGGAATTTGACAGGAAGTAAGTCTCTAAAAGACTTGATTTACTCTCTATAAAAGATTGCGTAATGTCTATGACTAACTTCCATGGAGGAAGTTCTATGGATCTGTCCTGATCTACCCACAATTAACTGAGCTCACTTTTCAAATTGCAAATTCTTATAACGATGTCAGTGCTGTTGGTTCTCTTGTTAAGTGTCTGCAGTGGTTATCCAAAGGTATGAGATGCCATGGGAACAAAACCAAGATCTGTCACCCTGATTTTTTCAACCTTCTCTTCTGTTTCACAGTTTCATGTTTTGGATTCTTTCTCACGCTCTGGTCTGTAAACACCGGCAAATGTTTATCATAACTTCAAAGTAGTTTTCATTCTTTGCCTTAGAGATACGGACAGGTGATGGACAGCTGTCTTGACCAACGGGATGGGGAGAGGTGGCAACCTTCTCCCCCAATCCCTGGCCTTTATAGAAATCCTGTATAGTGGAGTCAGACTTCCAAATAAAGTAGTTTTAGTTCATACCTTCTAATCAAAGTGTGAGTGTGTGTTTGTGTGTGTGTGACGAACTGCATCAAAGATCTGTGATTGGATGTACCTGAGCTTTGGAGTACTGATGGCTACAGTTCACGATGTCATGGAGTAGTTGCTTAGGGTGTAGGTGAGGCCAAAGCCCTTGGATAAATTGCATTTTAATAGTGGAGACCAGAATGGTGATGTTTGTTAGCTGAAGGTGTGAAGTTACTGCTGGAGTAGCCAGTCCCTGTTGAGGTCAGTCTTTCACTTGTCTGCACGTTGTAACTTTTTTGCAAATTGGCGTCAGGAAGGCAACACGACTGAATATGGTCAGTACGATGTATCTGTTCTTTCTAGGACTGGGTAAAGGAGAGGAAGGGCAAAGGTCTGTTATATTTTGTCTTTGATGAGAGCTTTGGACTGCAGTACTAGGTTTTGACACGCACTGACAATTCCAGAACAAAGCATTACACTGTTCTCCGTTTGGGAGATATTTTGGAAGATTCTTAAGCTAAATTTAGAGTTGTGTTATGAGGAGAAGCAGTACAAAATCAGTGTCTTTTTTGTTGCCTACAAGTGCATGATGAGACTGTCATTTATTCCAAAAATCTGTCTCTATTCCCCCACCCTGACCCAGGAAATATAGAACAAATGGAACACAGAGGCTCAGGTCACCAGGCAGAACTTGTCATTTTGTTAACAGCTGGAACTTCTTGGCATAGTGTCATTGACAACTCAAAGCAAAATTCCCAGCCCAACACGTATGGGGTACTGTACTTGCCAGAGGGGGAAAAAAACCCAATACAAAAATCGCTCTTTTGAGACTTCTGGGGTCAAAGGAAAGGGAGGACAGATGAGAGTACAAAGGATGGGATTAATTAGCCAGCATAATGAAAGCAAATGTTGAATAGGAGTTTCAAAAGATCTCGCTTTGAAGGTTCACAGCAGAGACTCAGTAAAATCTTTTGGCCATTGTAATCTAGGAAACTGAAGAACATCAACTTCAAGGCGCTTCAAGGTGCAAAACAAAGTTAAAATAGAAATGTTAGTAAAGCAACACCGGTATTTTGCTTGTTAGTTTTTATTGTGGATTTGGGGCTCTTAGGCACAGTAGTGCCAGTTGCACAGGGATAAGTTGTTTGCTTGTGTGTGGCAGTGGCTTTGTGAAGACACACAGTTCCTGTTTCATTCACAGGTGTATGGGCCCAATTAAAACCCAAAAGGAAAAAAATTCATGAAATTTCTGATCTTCTGATTCCCTTTTCCCCCACTTAGCGTAACCTGTTACAAGAAGATTTTTCTTATGTGTTCATGATCATATTTTTCCCTGATAGTTGTCCCTACTGGGAAGCAAACTTGGCAAATTAATAAGCAAAAATCTATATATAAAAGCAGGATATTCCAATATGCATCTCTCAATTTCATTTTGAAATTCTATTGAATAAGAGAAGAGTCTTTTCGTGCCGCCTGGTTTCCACCTCAGTTTCAGCCAACTAGAATCTATTGTTCGTATATCATGAAATGGCACTGTAGAATCAAGCAAAGCAATAATGAAGGAAGGTTTTGTTTCATACAAAAGGGACAGTGCAAGATCAAACAACTAGCAGTTGGCTTCACCTTTAGTAATTTACTAGCAAAGCAGGACAAAGTTAGCGGTAAATGTAAAGAATTAGGTATGAATTCTGTATCTGAATGTTTTAAATTTTTTTCCAACATGAAAGTCCTACAAGCAGGAAAGAAAAGGATATTAAAAAAAGTAATGTTTTTAATCAAAGATTTCTTTATAGATCCTTCATTCTTCTACCAGTATTTTTTTCAAGTTGCCTAATTTCTGTTCTGTCTCCCTGATATTAAATCTGTGAGACAGCAGGCAGTGGTTAGGAACATAGCAGTTAATTTGGCCTATTGTCAAAGCTGACCACGTCTTAAAATTGATTTTTGTTTGTTTTTTTTCCTTTAATGTTACATTCAATTTCTTCTGAATTAGGTCTTTTTAATGTATTTGAAAAGAGTACTGTGTAATATGCCTGTAATAATAACTTTCCATTCAATTGTAGCTATTCAGTTGTACCCTCTCCAGCATTTAACGTTTTTCTAACAATTTCATTTTCTTTTCCTAGGTATAAGAAAAACCTTAAAGCACTCTATGTTGTCCATCCAACCAACTTCATAAAAATCCTGTGGAATATCTTTAAACCTCTTATAAGGTACTTTGCACATTATTCCCATGTAGTTCAAGGATGGTTTGTTCTCTAATAAGTTGCTTTTAAAAAGGCTTGAAATAAAATATGTCAGGTAACAGCCCAGTACCCATTTAAACTCTTGAACGAACAAGTAAGGTGAGCTGAAGCTTGGAAATGAATAGGGTAGAGTTCTTTTCTTTCTAAGAAAAGGGAGTCTCAATTCCTAGTAGCTTTACTGATATGTTAAAGTAAATATCGCTTTTGAAGCATGGTTGTTCTGTGGACTATGAATGACTTTTTTGTTGTGTTGGACAGCACTTAGGGAAATGGAACTGTGTGCATGACTGGAGTTACTGGGTGATGCAGTAAAGTGGATGATGAATGATTAACCTTTGGGCTGATCAGAAGTGTTGGGATGAACAGGACTGACACTGCTTATGTTCTCAGAGTTAATGGATAAGCCCTGAAGTGCCCATAGGAATTCGAAAAGGAGGATATAATGGTAAAGGTGATGTGTTTTACTGGGTGTTTTTCTCATTTGCATGGTAAAAATTCATGCTACCTCCAAGGAACCACTGGCAATGAGCAGACACTTCTGGGTGCAAGAATGGTGGTGCTTGCTCAGCTTCTGCTTCTCAACTTTTGTCGCTTTCAAAGAAATTCTGATATTTTTCAAATCATATTATGAATGTTCTTGGGGCTGCAGGGTGGAAACAGCTAATCTTGAGAAGCCAGAATGAACCAGCCAAAAAATTTCCACTAGAGTAACTTGCAATCGATGCAGTTGCTGCGTGCTGGAAAGCTAATAAAGTAGAAAAGGGAAATGGAACTTCTAAACAGATCAGGACAGCTGAGGTACATGTGAAAATTTTATTTAAAATAATTATAGCTAAAAAATCACTTCAGATTATGCTGTCCTTGAAACGAGAAGACCAGCTCTAGGACTTTATTTTAACTGGCACTGATCCAGGGCACAGAGCACTGGTGGTGGGAGAAGTGTGACAGAAGCAGGATGTCCAGTACCTGATGGTGTCTCAGGAATGGAGATAGATTTATTTCTGTTATTAGTTTCTTTAATCCTGATTTGCTTTAGGATGGATATGGAAACTTTCTAGGGAAAAAAGCCAAACAAAAAAATTAACAAAACCCCCAAATTAACCTGGAAAAATTCTTGATAGACATGACAATACTCTGGTGAAACCATCTTCTTTCTCAGAGTTAGCTGAGAGCTCCTTGGGATCAGCTCCAGGCAGATGCTTTTGGGACACCAGTGATTTTCAGCCTGTGCATGTTAATTCCCTCAGGTGGACAACAGTGGTATTATTTAAGTTACAGCAATAATTACCTGCTAATTCTTAAAAAACTTGAGTTTACAGGTACCCATTGCAAATACTTGTTTTCCCTGGACATTACTATGTCTAAGTTTTTTCTTTTCTTGGAAAGTATGACACACTGGCAGTTGAAAAATGAGTGATCCTGATACACTTAAGCATTCATATCTAGCATAAATAATTCAAACCAATGCCTGTCATCTTAGATGCATCCTCATCTTGACCTTCTGATGACCCTGTTTTCATCACAATTGGTTGTTTCTGTTTGTACTCGACTTTTACCGCTGTGTACCTGGATACTTGTTTTGTGACTTAGTAACACTCTGCTCTCTGTTTTTTAAATCTGTGACCAAGAGCAATGAAGATGTTTGTACACTGGGACTGACAAAACAATTGAAAGTATGGGTAAACTCTGAAAAGGTCCACAAGCTGGAAAGCAGGAATTGGCTGAAACTAGGGAAAAACCCTCTTTACTACTTAAAGAGGTTTAATAGCCAATCATGCCTTTGCTCTTCAGGTTGACTGTAGTTTGGGTTTGTCAAAAAAGTTTGGGTTACTAAGTGTGAAATGGCCCATGTACAATTGGGCTAAATTATACTTTCATTAAAGACTAAAACTTATTCCTATTGTTAATTTACTAGAGTAGTGCAATTTAAATTTTTTTCATAGTAAAAATTTTTTTCATTCCATTTTAGACTAATCTTCTCTTGGCAAATCATTCTGTGAAGTGTCAGTATTAATCCAGTTCCCAAAAATAAGGAAGAAAAATGCTCTGGACTTTCTGTTTCCTAGATCAGCTGATTTAGAGCCCAGACTCATTTGTACATAGTGTTGCCAATAAAAATAGCAGATGTGAAATAGATGTCATTATTAAGAGGCATGTATTTATTTTTCTGTGGTCTGTTAGTACATTTGGTACCTGTTAGCACATGGCCTCATTACTTTTACATGAGAATGTATTTATTAACAACTAGACAAATGACAGAGTTATTTGAAGGAAGTATTTTAGCAACCTTTCACTTGGTAGTATTTAAGAAAATATAAATACTTGAAATTTTTCAAGTTCTTGAAGTTGATTGATCTTCTTTCCGGTCCTGAAAGAAACAAGCAAGAAGGTAATGTGTTAAGTCAAGAGCATTTTCTCCAAAGTGCAAGATAACTGTAGGAAGACCACATTTCTATGACCTAACAGAACCTGTTATGAAAATAATATGCATTTAGGTGGCAGTGGTGATGCAGCATTTTTAAGGAGCAGCACTTACTCCTAATTGCCCGTGACTTTTTTTACATATTGTGGGTTCTGTGATGCGTCCTCTGTTTACCCGAGGTGTTTAGTTACAGAGCGGTGTGCTCAGCTGTGGCTTGCGGAGGATGCTGGAAGTCCGGGCTCTTCTGGAGAAAAGACACTCTGGGGAGCTGTGAAATTGTGCGTGCCCAGAACGATGCTCCGAAATTCCTGTTCCTAAGAATTCAGGGGAGTGACTGTTTGTCCCACGTTCCGCTAGAGGGAGCGTGTGCACGCGGGTTGGACAATCCGGGGATAAACCCGTCCATGGCAGAGTTTTTCCCCCAGTTTTAGTATGAGAGTAAGCGGCAGCGAAACACACTTTTCTTGCCATCAGCGCATAGTATTTTTCTGGACACTTCATTACGGTCCAAATATTTTGTGTTGTGGAAAAATAAGACATTATTTCAGATCATGTGTCTAAACATGTCCCTGACCCTTGTTTGAACACCTTGGTTGGTGTAGTTGTGTATTGTGGCTGAAACTCAAGACCTAACTGGTGATACTTGGAGCTTCAAATTCAGAAGTCTGTTTTGTACAACTTGTAGAAAAAAAAGGCAGTATTCCTGGTGTTTCCTGGGAGCTATACAGCCCTTTTCAAAAGGGGTAAAGCTGATGGCCCAGCACTTCAAGAGTATACACCATCAGTGCTTTCAAAATATTATCTGTTGCTTAACTACTCTGTAGTTTATTTCTGCAGCCCCATTATTTTGTCTTTTTGCAGAGTGGAATACCTACATAATACTAACATGTTGCTCTGTTGGCTGGGAAACATTCTCTCAAAGGTTAACAGTTCTTTTACTGAGCTTTCTAATGCTGTGTGAAACCTAGTTTCCAGTGCCTTTTAAAGTGATGTTTTTCATATCTGTGCAAATCACAAAACATTCAGATGAAAGTCAGTTATTTTTATTCAAATCAGACTCTCAGGCATGCACTGTATGTGTTTGATCATATGAAATGAAATATATCTTATGTCTCCTGCTGCTTCAATTACAATCTAATTTTGAGTTGCATCAGCACTTACACTTTTGTAGAATTAGAAATGAAATCCTTTATAAATGTTCCTCCCATGCTAATTTTTGTACTGCTTCATGATTTTTTACTTTTTTTTTTTCAGCCACAAGTTTGGGAAAAAGATTACCTACTTGAACTATTTAGCTGACCTGGGACAACATCTCAAATATGACCAGTTAAATATCCCTCCAGAAGTCATCCGGTATGTGGCACATTTAATATACATTGCCTCACTTTTTTCTCAGGTGGAATTGCATCCTGATCACTGTATTCCAAGAAGAATCTGTTTCTTCAGTGATTAAAAGTGTAATTTACCTTTTTGTACTGTGTTGGATTAATTCTGAAAGCTGCATTGCCATCACAGACATATGGAAGTGCATCAGGTGCTTAGTTTTCTATAGATTTGGAAAAAACTCTGTCTCTGTAATGGAGCATTTTCTTAATATGATTGCTACTTCTGTGTGAGTGTAAGCAAAACCAATCGGTATGTCATTGCTGCTTGCGAGTATCATACCATTTTCTTGGGCAAAACTGTAATCCTGACCTCTTTCCTTACGTATTGCAACAGATTGACTTCCTTTTACCAAGTGCATTCCCAGCCAGCAGAGTGATGATTGATTTTAAATTTTATGGATGTATCTATTGTTAGTGGATCCATTATGTTTATGTGGTGTGTATTTGGGTGTGTTAGGGAGAAGCATTTGAGAGTGGATGGGAGATGAAAAGAACAGGGCTGGGATAGTCAGGCACCAGTATTAGTATCAGTAAGTCTTTCTAACATGGTGCTTTACATGGAAATGCTTTGATGTACTGACAGAAAGTGATTTTATGTCACTGCTGAATGAAAGTAACTGGAAGCTTTGATTATGACTGTTACTGATGCCTGGTGGCTTTTTACACACCTTTTGTGTAAATATGGGATAACAGAAAATGCCTTAGAGCTCTGAGGTTATAAATTGGATTGCATGGTTGCCAAAGAAAAGGGAGTTGTAATTTGAAGAGCAAAAATGTTTAAATTTTGCTGTTAAATTATAGTGTAATTCAATTTTTTGGACGTATTTATTACTATGCTCCACTGGCTGAAGCAAAAAGGCTCTTCTATGTCTTGTTTAAGTATTCCACCACAAATAAAGATTATTTAATGGCTCATGCTGAAACTCTGTAGGACAAGGTTCTGTAAGGCCTGTGGCACACACACTGTTGTCAGGAGATCAGCATCATGATACAATACTTGTAGCTGTTCACATATACAGTTTGTCATCTGTAGTGCACAGAATATCACTGAAATCTTGCTTTTTTTGCAGACATGATGAAAATCTTTGGAGGAAGCAGAAGGGAAAACTTCCACCTGTGGTTAAGGTTCCTCCACCACGGCCACCTCTGCCTACCCAGCAATTTGGAGTCAGCCTGCAATAGTAAGCCACAAGATTCCTAAAAGACATGATTTCTGTACCCTGCAGCTTTCTGTAATGTGCATATTCACCAGACAGACTGCCTGCAAATAATTTCTTTCGTTATATGTTTAGTTTCTCCTTCTCTTTAAAAGCCACTGAACAATGGAGCCAGACAATAGGTTTTATGAATTCAGGACAGGTCTCACAGTCCCTGACCTGCCTGATTTTCATGTTACAGTATATTTAGGGTAGTCAATGCTATCATGGTTGCACAACTTTTTGTGCTGGACAAAATATGTGCCAGATCTCCAAGCTGATGTGTTGGTGGTGGGTGCTGACAGTCTGAGAGTGTTTTGGAGATGTTAGATTATGGATAGCCAAACCAAAACAGCTTCAGGCTCCACAGTGGCTGCATAAAGCTACGATGGAACTTGAGCCCTTATACACTGTTGTTTTTGTGGCTCACACATTGTTCTGATGTTTTATGAAATGAATAAAATCATGCCCATCCAGAAATGCCCTGATAGCAGTTTGCATAGATTGCAGCACTGTATGTAGTATAAAAAATTGCTTACTTTACATGAGGAATGGGATGGCAATAGGACTTGCAAGATTCAATTTAATAAAAAACAACAACAACAAAAAGACCATGAAATCTAGTTTCCTACCCACAGTAATTTCTGTCATCTTCCTGTTCTTCTCAAAAACAGCTAAAGAATATTGTTCACATTCAGCAAAGGCAATTTAGGCTGTCTGGTACATGCATTTGTTTCAAGCCTCCTTCTACCCCCAGTCTACTTTTCTGGTTCGAATGATTCAGCTGAAAATGAGATACAAAATAGATTTTTTTCTCTAGTTCAGTGTTAGGCACTAGTCCTTTCTAGAAGACACAAAATTATTGCAATCAATATCTATTGTGTAAGAGCTACTATGAGATTAACTTTTATGTTTATAAACTCTTGAGAGCTCAGCCTAATACTTGAAACATGGTTAACTCACTTCCCTAATTCAGAGGATATCTTTCAGGTGGGCTCTTCTGGGCCATTAAGGAGGACAGTGTTTTATGCCATGTTTTATTCACTCTTGCAGAAGAGATGGCGTGGCATCACCACTTAAAATTACAAATAAACAAATCCCCTGTAACGTCTAAATCAGAAATAAATTGATTAATTTAGACTGCATTTGTAAAGAAAGGTAAAAGTGCAGGAGAGGAAATAATGTGTGTTGGAAGCTTTTAAAATCTGAAGCAAAAAAAAGGTATCAACTTTCATCTTGAGGAATGAATTGCTTCTGCTTATTCCCTCTCCTTTTATGTTCTCTATAGACTATGATGGCATTGATCTCCGACCTGTCTGGAAAGGGGCAGGTTTGAAAGCTTCTTCTGGCTGAGAGGCTCTTCCCTTTCCATGAAGAGATCTACAGGAGGACTGATTTTATTTTTATATTAGCTTATGGGAAGATATGGCCTGTATATTTCGTTACAGTTAGTAAAAATTGCACTATCAGGGAAGCTGCCCAGATAAAGCTGCTGTCAGTAAAGGACAGTTTCTCTGTGGACTCTTTCTTCAGTTTAAGAATAGAAGTTATAAGGCACATAGGCCTGAGATATCATCATGTTCAGTATCTCTGGGATGATGATTTTTGTTCAGTCAGTAAAAGGTGTGTGAATGGCTCCATCCAAAGCCCTCCTAGGTGGCCTAATTTTGCTGAATGTTTGATAATGGGATCCCAGAGATGTCTGGCTCTGGAAGGTGGTAAAGCACCCCCTTTAGAACGTGCTTCCCTAAAAGCAGCAGGCAATACTCTCTCTGGAGACACTCCCCCTTGTAACTTTTTTAAACATTTTATATTGGTGAATGCATTTGCTTTCATGATCTATAATTAAAACCTAGAAGAGCAAAAAGTGCCTAAACATTGGTTCAAAATGTCTCACTTTTGTCCAACACATGGGAGGAAAAAAATCCTGTTTTGTTAGGACAGCAAAGGGAAGCTGAAGGAAGTTTCCGTTTAGGCAGTGATAAATCAATGAGTTTCCAAGACCAGTACCTTGCCTTGGAGGGATCTTTTAACTCACAATCACATTTTTAACCTTGTAGAGTTGGATTTTTAAAATGATGTAAGGCAACTGGGCATTTAAAAATCATGGAGGATCTGTGAGAACTGGGAGTACAACTTTTGGAAGTGTAATCTATACAGAATTTGGTCTAATTTATAAGTGAACAGAAGGGCTTATTTTCAGGTTAATTCAAAACTTGTCTTCCCTATGTTACCCCTATCCACTCAGGACGCAAAATCTAAATTTAAAATGGCTGCATTTGCTGTCTTTAAACCCTCAGAGTCACCCTAAGCTCTTTGCGGAGAGGAAAAAACAAACACAAACCAAACTGATTTCATCTTACGTGTCTATCCAGCTTTGCTTACATTTGCTTGTCTGGGATTTAAACATATACTTTGTGTTAGGCACAGGTGTGAAGTGGAAAACCTTCCTCATTGTGAGCTTCTGTGAGGACTCAATAATTTGGTCTTTGCAGCTTGAACTTGAATGTTGTAACAAATTGTCCTGAAGCTTCCACTGAAATGACACTAATTCCAACAATGATAAGAGAGCTTAGTAAAGGCATTTAGATGATCCAAAGTTGCCTTATAGGACATTTTCAAAATAAAGTCTGGGGGCCAAAACAGGTTATCTGTTACCTTATTTTAATTCTTTATGCCTACAGGTATAGACCAGACTTGCCCAGTTTGCTGAATGACAGTCTCTCTATAGCATTTCTGAGTGGCTTGCCTGGTTGCCAAATTGTGCCTTTGAAGGTTTGATCTTATATTAGAAACAGTGGGATTTCCTTAAAAATATAAAATAAGAAAACTGAAATTCATGTTTATCTTCATGGGAATATCAGACAAGCCAATCCTCCTGAGGAAGTTACGTCCACGCTTATTTTTTGGTTACAGTGGAATGGGAATCCGTGCTGAGGTTTGGTATGTGCTGGTGAATGTGCCACACAGAGTGTGTGGGATGGCTTTGCACATCTGCTCTTCATGTGCAGATAGTGAGGAGGGCAACAAACACAGTGAGGTAGCTGAAAGCTTCATCAAGCCTCACCTCCAGTCTTCACCAGAGGGAAATGGCAGTGAACAGTGTTGAAATAGGGCAGGCACAGAAGGATTCCTCCTTGGCTGTAAGTCCCAGCTTGTAGTGATCAGAGACTTTCAGAACAGAGTATGGAAATGACTCTCTGTAGCTACCGCTTTCATAAACCCAGACATCTCAAACAATGTTCATGCATTGTGTTGCTACAGCAAGACTAGTTTCCTGCTTTTTCTTCACACAAAAAAATATGCAGAGCAGGAGGAATTAGCTCTTCAGAATCTGTCTACTTTAGTTTGCTCTGCATGCCAGGGTGAAAAATAGGATTTTTCTTCCAAAAGCCATTAGTAAAGATTTTATGTTTAAAAAGGCAAGGAAGAGTTTAGGGGACCCTATTTTTTTTTTTTTTTGTAGATCAGATATGTACAGTTAAAATGTGTGAATGAACTGTCCTAAATTCCAACAAAGAAATTAATAATTGACTCTATGGGCCAAGCAGCATCATTGTCCTGTGCTGTATGTTCTGATACACCGCTGTTGCTGCACCTGATTGTCTCTGTCATCAAGGAAGGTCACAGCTGAGCTCAAATACAGCTCACAGAGTCGACCTTGACTAGCTATTGACATTGTTCTATCTGATTAGTTTTTAAATCTAAAATTAAGTAACTTTTGTGAGAAGACAGGAAATGTTTTCTTTTTCTATCTAATGCCATGGTTTGGGGAAAGGGGACAGAGAAAATGTTCAAAATTGTCACAACTGCGCAGCTTTTGCTTGTTAAATGGTTATCATAAACGTTTCTGAGTGCTTTCCTTTTGGTCATAATCTTTCTGCTTGTCCACTCTGTGTATGCATGACCAGGGAGGAGGAATGCATCCTAAACCAAACCTCCGTGGGCCCCAGCAGGGAGAAAATGAAAGGGAGAGGACAAGCAAAGAGAGAGGAATCAGCCAGGAATACCTAATGACATTTCAGCACCATGTGTGAGGGCCTTGCGTGGGACACTGTCTGCTGTCTAGAAATGAGTCACTGGGTGTGTAACGTGTTGCAGTAATGGATCATGTATCCTACAGTGAGAAGTTCTTCTCCCTGGCACCGCGTTTACCAGAATAGTTCTCTCAGGAATCTGACATTGCTGTGATACAACTGAGATCTGTGAATCATTTCCAGAAGCTGTGCTGAGCACTGTAGAAACGCTCTGTTATGTTCACCACTTAAACAGAAGGAGTAAGAAAAGACCTCATTTCAAATTGCCTGTAGCGCTGCCTAATCGCCAGTGACAGTTTGTGTTATCCAGCTCATCCCGCCGTCCTGGACAAGGCAGGAGAAACATGGATTGCTTGGCAGGATCCAAAAGCAGAGGACAGAGGTGTCATTTTATTGATCTTTGAGCTGACCTGATTAACATTAGCTGAAGTAATGTCCCAATCGTTCTATGTCACTTTAGGTCCAGTGAAGTGAAAGTTCTGTCCCACAATGTGCAATGCCCTGAAAATAATGCATCCCAGCTCACCCCAGTGCTGCAGAAACAGAGCAATCCTTTGCGTGTGACTGTCAGGGAATACCCTATTCTATTTTAAACTATCATTTTTCTTGAGAACCTTGTTCATTTTACTGAGAACAGAACCTTTCCTTCAAGGGAAACTGGAATCCTGTAGAAAATGGTAGAAGTGCAGAAATTGTACAACTGTACCTTATTTTCCTAGAAAAAAAGGAATGTGATACGTAGGGTTTACTATTACAAATTATAGCCTAGTTATTTGTTTTACCTCTCTGACAGATATACTAGTTCTCAACAGGAGCAAGTGCTGTAAATAATCTGTTTGCTATTTATACACTGAAACAGGAAACACATTTATGGGTAACAATAATAATTAGAGAACATTTTTTAAAAGCTGCTGGGTTGTTATTTGGTTCCTCTGGAGTGAGCAGATGTAAGAAAGCAAATGCAATCAGTGCAACTTTAGAGAGGCTGATAATGGGTTCCATGAGCTTAAATTGTCAATAATAAAGATGTAACAGCTTCCAAGCACATTAAAGTCTTGATGATGTTCCCATTTAAGTGAGTTAGGCTTTTGCCTAATTTTAATAAAAGCTGCTCTGAGTGTTTAGGGTTTAAATACATGAAATAAAATCCTTTGGCACACAAGGAGTATGTTAGAACTCCCCTTTCATAAACACTAAAATTAATGTGCATTTTTTTCCCCCTTACCTTGATTTGCTGCAGGCTTTTCCTCACTGGCACCCAGAACGTTGGCTCAGTACTGACCTCATCTCCCACCCCCTGTTCTTCTTTAGTCCCTCACTGGGAGATACAATTTCACTGGGGATTTCCACCTTGCTTGCTGTGCAAAGAGACCCTAGAACTTCCTTCCTGGTGTGGTTTATTAACAAGGCTGTGTAGCCCTGGTTTTTCAGCCTGAGGTGTTTTGATTTCTTAAACTCCATTCTCACGGAACTTTCTGTAAACAAAAGAAGATGTTTTTGCTAACTCTGTCTTGTTTTCATTCTTCTTTGGAGGTGGAGACAATTGGATGTCTCTCTGTGTTGGCCATTGTGATTGAATGGGTGTTACTGCTAACACCAATCACTTTAGCTCTAGCGACCTAGTATATGAGGGGGTCAGATTTTGAATAAATGTTCTTTTTAGCCTTATGACAAATTCTGGAGTCATGTGGTCTGATTTCGTGTCCTACAGTGACAAGACTGGTTTATTAATGGGGCTGCACAGTCACTGTGTGTTCTGTCCATGTTGCTTCTCTGAGGACTGGGTCATGAACTTGGTCCTGATGGCAGGATCTTCTCTAGAGGGATTTTTTTTTTTTTTTTTTAATGGAATACTCATAGCCTCTGGTTTAGCTCTCAGAGGTCTGTGATAATGGGGAACGTTGAGGTGGGACTTGGTCTTACAAGTCAGGTTTTAAATATTTCTTCTGGCCATTATCATGTCATTATGATGCTGCAGAGAATCATTGCTCCAGCAGGTCTGGTACTGTTTTGTGTTGAAATTAATGGTGCCTTGCCAATGTGTAAGAACAAGAAGTTGGATAGTTTCATCTAAAGATTATACTTGCAAGCAGCAGCAAATAATGATAATTTCTAATGCATAAAAGACCATACTTTAGGATTATCTGAATTAATTCCTTGCTGTTAGACTTTTCTTTCCTGCAAGTGTGTTGCATAAATTGTAGAATTTAATTGGTCAGAGGTCTGAGATTGTCACATTGTGAACATAGTTTGTGAAATTTGGCTATATTTTTAAAGCAAATGTGTTTTTTCCAGCAAGGAAAATTCCCCTTTCCTATGTTGTTCCTGTTACATGTAGATACAGCAGTGTCCCCAGAGTGGTATTAACCCACACATAGAGCATCATTGAATTTTATGCACTTTAGATTCTGATATGAGTATTTTCTTGAAAAAGAACAGTCAGTGGATTGATTTTTAGTAAGGCTCACAGAAGAGCTTTGAGCTTATGTCATCCAAACTTGACAGAGGAGTAGAGCTTTCCCAAATACTGCAAGCTTTTAAAAATCATTGCATGAAAGGATAGAAACTGTAGCAGGAATTCAGTTTTCTCTTACCTTTGGTATGCTAGTGCATCAGTTAGTGTTTAGATGGTGATTAGTTATGAGCTACTCCTTACCTTATGAGGAAATATGAGACAAAGTAGTGAGGGGAGGACTTGAAAATACTCTGTGAAGGAAGTGAGGTTGTAGTTGGTATAAGGAAATAATCTTTGATTACCAAGATGCAGAAAGAGGATAGAGATCTGTAGCAGCAAAACCAACTTCATGAGTTCTGCAGCTTCCTTTTAAACAGCAGATTGGTCTAATATTTGAAACAGTAGGGAGAGCTCTGGGAGGTGTATCAGTGTGTCTATTACAATCACATTGCAACTTGCAGTGTTTTCTGTAGCACACGGGGAAGTGATGCACGGACTGTGGTGTGGGAGAATCTGGAAAACGTAACGGAGACACAGACTTCAGTGCATGGGAAGAGGTTGGGTGGTGAAAGTAGGAAAGAGGAAGGGTAAGACTGGGTGGGCAGCAAAACTGAATGGGAGAGACTGTGCTGGTCAGTGACGGCACTGTGTCCCTGGAGTGATGAATGGAATCAAAATACTTGATGGCTTAATAACCAAATAGCACGAAGTGAATTCCCACATCAGTTTATGAGCAAGAGAGGCAAAACCACAGGGTCATTCAGTATCTAAGGCATGATCTTGCTCTGAGTCTTGCTGTTGGAGGATCCCCCTCACTGCCCCTGTATGCAAAGCTGGGAGCGACCAACCTCTTGAGCACTGAGACCCAAAGTTAACCAATCTACTTATCTTCTAACTCTTGACAAGCATAGGGTAAAAAACAAATACATGGGAGAGAGATTTGACAGTTTCCCTATCCCTCCATGCTGACTTAGTTGCTGTGACGTTCCCTTTGAAGTAGTTTTTACATGGAGTATAAAGACAAAACCTAATACTGGATTGCCCTTTCCATGCAATGATGTTACAGAAGCTGTATCAAATACAACTCCAGTTATTATCAGTTGATTTATACTGATAAGGTAATTAGTTAGTCTAGACAGAAAATGAAGAAATCACAGTACTTGGAAAAGAAAAAGCCTTAAGAATCATTCTCTTCTGCAGGTGCAACTTCAGCTGGTAGCGCAAAATCTACTTTAAAATCTGAGGTTGGTCTGTTATTTTGTTGTCCATTACTATAAAGTGTAGCAGAATGCTCAGCAGATACTGACAGTCTCCTTTGCCAAAATGCCAAAACCATTTTTTTTTAAATAAGGAAGATAATTACAGAATTTTCTGTTCTGTCTAGATCCAAAAATCCTTGATATTTTTGCCTCGACTGTTCACTCATTAAAGAGAAAGAAACCTAATTTCAAATAATTGGGCGCATTAATAATCTCACTGCATTGCTTTGCCTTCAAAATAAATAGTAGAATATCCTTATAATAATACATACAATGTGGCTTAAAAAGAAACAAATGACAAAGAAAAATTTGCATGATAAAAATTCCTAAACTTGCAGCATCCCTTGACCAAGACTTAACGTGAAGCATTTGCTGTGAACCCCTTCCTTGCCTGGAAACTCCGTTCCACCAACAGTGTCCCACCAAATCCAACTGGAGGTGCTGCCATCAGCCTGTTGTGCTCAAACACAGCTCAGCTGGGACATGCCAAGGGCAGGGAACTGAATTAAACAAAACCAGCCTCAAGCAGGGAGAGAGTTTTCTTGGAATATCATTCTGCTCCTCTGTCCTTGCTTCCCTTTCAGACCAGCAAATAGCACTTATTTATTTCTGAGCACGGGGGCAGTTGTACAGGTTTCCTGGCAAGAGGAAGGTTTTTAGGAATGGCTCTTTTGGTAGAAATCCAAGTCACTTGTTTCAGTTTTTCATTCAGTGCCTGTTAGAGTTCTGAAGAAGTCTCTTCTTTGGTACAGGTGCCTTAATCTTTGAAATATACCGTATATGTGCTCTCAGATTTCTTTCAGGTTTTTGTTTAGACTGTTCTGTCTTTTGAGTCTTTGTCTGTAAATGCTATTTAAAGGATGTTACTTTCTCTTTTTTTTTCCTCCCTGACAGTATAAAGGACAAAAATAAAGGCGAACTAATCCCCCCAGTAATGAAGGAAACCGTATCCTATCTAAAAAGTAAAGGTGAGTTCTGTGTCAAAAGAGAATGCATTTTCATGAGCAAGAACAAGAGTATGAAAATATTTAATACTCCCTGCCTGATACAGCAAAGATTACAACTACATAGGATATGTTTACATCCTGAGAACTGGAGTGGAGACTGGATGCTGCCAAGAGAGGATGGAAAACAATTATTATCAGATTGTCTGATAAAAAAAAAGTCTGATACTGTCTTATTAAAAAAATACCAAACCCAAACCAAGCACTAAACAAGTTTTTTTGTTTCTTTGGTTGGTTTTTTCCTCTTAGAATTAGTTAGGAAACAGCAAATCTGAGGAGTGTCTTGAAATATGCATCATAAACCCATATAATAGTGCTTGAATTAAGTAGAATTTCCAATAAAAATCAATGTATTCTAGTTTTTGCTTTCAGTATTCAAACTGTGTATGTTTTTATTTGGGTTCATTTTAACTATTTCCACCAGGGTTTGGTCTGAGTTCAAGTTTATTTAAACCCTAAGTGATAAATTCCAAACATTTTTAAAAACTTGTACTGAATAGGCTTCACACTTGTGAAGACAAAAGGAGGCAGGCAAGAAAAACATTGCTGCTTAGCAATGTTTACTGCTGATTTTCAAGAGGAATCCTGGCTTCCATTAGGTCAGTGTGAGATAATATGTATATAATTGAGGGTGGACTAGATTGACATTTTCCCTCATTGCTAGGCTATGCTCCTTCGTGTTCTAGTGTATCTCAAAGTAAATAAGAACATTAAAAAAACTGACCACTTTATTTTGCTGTGTATTTCATACCCAGCATTAATAAGGTCCATTTAAGGTATGAGAGAATAAGGGAGATATCCACCTCACCTTAGAATGTGCAAGTAGTGGAGGATCTGTAGGGATTCTTGTGTAGAAAACAGCTGTCTCCTTGCCCCTAAAAATTGCTAATTTGACTTAAAAATGTCTGCAGCAGCCAAGGCCAAGTGCTGCAGTGGGGCCAGTTCTGCTGTTAAAGGTGAAGAGTTCTGCTGTAGATGAGGAATTCCTAATAGACCTCATGGTGTAGATTCAGGATTTACACTCAGCCCCATAAAGGTCTTTGGATGTGCTGTTTCCAGAGTGGTGCTGATTATGAAAACTTTGCAGAGGTAGCGTGAACCACGTTTTACGGTTGAATGCAGGGAATGAAAATAGTTCACTGCTAGGAATGTTGAACACAAGTGAGTGGCATTGCTGTAATTATAATCGTAAGAAGATAATTAGAGCATTTGCGGTGCGTCAGTGCATGTCCCATCTGCAGGTGAAAGCCAGATTTTTTTGTTTTAAATTGTTATGAAACAATCATCCTTCTATATACTTAGTTTATCTTAATAGGCAAATACTTCTTCCTTACTAATCACGGGAGTCAAGAGACCTATAATGAGGATGAGTGTGGCATTAACATTATTACCTCTTACATCTGTTATTACCTAGAAATTGAGAAATAGCCACGAAAATGTTAATTAAGTTGAACTTTTGCCTATTTATATGAGGAAGGCTTTACATTTTGGTACTTTCTTGGGCCCATTTAAAGATTTTAAAGAAACAGAAGGTTTATGGCTATCATTATGTTTTGTTAGTGGCCAATAACTAGTTATCCTTGCATTGATCTGACATACAACCTCTGTGTCTCGCTTTTGTTCTTTCTGGGTGTTTTGTCTCATCGCTGCTGCACCACTTTCATACTCTTCTCCCTCAATAGTTGCTGAACCAGCTCAGATACCCACAGTTTTCTGAAGCAGCAGCGCCAAATGTGCAGTAGAGGGAAAAAAAAAAAAAAAGCAAGTTATGATGATTATGGTTAAAAAAACTCCAGGGTTGCCTCATCTTCATCACTGCAGAATTTCTCCTATATTCAATGTTTGCCATTCTGAAAGCAGTAATCATCCTTGAGTTTTCTCCAAACCTTGTCCACCTTTGGCTAAAATTTCGTCTATTCAGTGCAGCTTGTAAGGGATGGACTCCAATGTGATGAGATTTCTTTTCCTACTTTGTGCAGCTTCAGGAATCAGTGACATAGTAGTGCTGGCCATCGATACATAGCCCAGTTCAAGCACTTCGTAGCTGAACTATCTAATTTTTTTCCCCAGTGCTCAATCTTTCGGTTCCCTCAGTAAAGAGGGTCCAGGGCTCTGTCAACATTATTTTCCAGCTGAGCCCAGGTTTGGTCAGAGCTGTGATATACCCTATCATGAAGAGATTTCTACAAACCAGATTTCCTAAGAGAGATTCCTTGTCAGGTAGTGTTTTTTGACATTCTCAGCCAGCTGATGCTTGAAAGCCAAGGATCTGCCATGCCAAGGCTGTTAAGTAGTAGGTGACAGACATGCATTTTTTTGCACTCGACTGTAGGTGTGCAGGTATCTGTTGTACCTGCTGTCTGCTGTGATTTTAACTCTTTCTCTAAATCTGGAATGTCTCAGTTGTGCTGCCTCCAGCGAGTGCTGGCCCTGTGGGCTGCTGACAGCCCCGGGAGGGTGAGTGGCAGCATTCTTTGCACTCCAGACGTGGCCGTAAGCACAGTGAAAGCTTCAGCTCGTCTTCTGGAAGTGACAAAAATTCACTGTCATTGCCCTGGTTCATTTGATTTTGGCAGAGTTTTCAGCCTTGCAGAGTTAGCGGGGAGTGGGATTTTGTTTTCTCCCAAGGTGCAGTAGTTCCATGCAGTAGTTCCACTCTTCCATTGCTACATTTTCACATCTGTGTACTTGAAATCAGCTTTGGAAACTCTGAGTTAGATCACACAAGCTTCTGCAAAATCCTGCTTCATCAGGAGAATTAGGA
This sequence comes from Donacobius atricapilla, assembly GCA_013397315.1. Taxonomy (NCBI): domain Eukaryota; kingdom Metazoa; phylum Chordata; class Aves; order Passeriformes; family Mimidae; genus Donacobius; species Donacobius atricapilla. Next base: position 37,631 of record WBMY01012582.1, read on the forward strand.
TGTCTTGAAATATCAGTGACCCTGAGGCATCCCTTAAGTCCATTCTCCACCCAGACTCTTATTTCTTGAGCAGCTCTGGTGCAGGAGCTGTGCTGCTATTCAGAATAGGCACCTGCAGTGACAGAAGGAATTCAGATGCTCACTCTTTACGATTTCTCTTCTGAAAGCAGACAAATTAACAAAGGTTTTTGATGCCAGCAACCCTCAAATCAAGGATGATTGAAAGAAAAAGAATGTAATTTTCTTGTCTGCCTTTCTTTGACAAGTTTCCAGCAATGTGACAGCATGTGTTGCTTTAATTTATCTTTATCAGTTTTGATTTTCTGTGTCTTTTTTTGTGGGACAACAAAAAAAGGGGGGCAAGTAGGAGGAGAGCTAAGCATTTTTAGCAACAGTAAATAAATGCAGAGTGTGACACAGTTGTGTCATGGCACTGTGAAATTTTGTCTACTCTGGTGAAAGCCAACTTATTTCAGTGCGGAATGAAGTGTGTGCCTGTTTTCATATATGATTTCTAACATTTAAATAATTACCTATGATTGCATTCTCAATCGCAGTATCCCTTTATTGAATATAGATTGCTTCTTCGCTAGTCATATACCACATTTTTCTGTGTAGCACTTAATATTTAAATAAGAATTTCATTCTTTTTGATCTGAGGAATATAGCACAGGGTAGAAGTCCACTGAACTCTATATCTGTTTTTCTGGTGAAGGGCAGGGAGCAGGTTGTGTGAATTACCTCACCACAGACTCTGCAGTGGGGATAGAATCTAGAGACATGCAGTGTTCATCAGAAGTGGGACGTCAGGCTCATGTCCCTCATCCCCTCACAGTGCTCTGGCACTGCTATTCCAGGGTGGATATTCTTCATGGACTGTGTTATTCATGCTGCTTATGGCAGAGCAGCTCAACTTGTATGCACATAAAAAAAAAAAAATTGTTTTACAGAGACAGCTGTAAGGGGTCATGCTGTAAACAGGATTTGATCAAAGAACACTGCTAACAAAAATGAAATAGACTGCTTCAAAATTATTTCTTGATGGGACAAAAATGAATGCTTTGAGCCGTAATGATCAGGATTGCCTTCAGGCAATCTCGTTTTCTCATCCTATGACTCAGGTGGTTTTAGCATGCATTTTGTCTGCAAAAAAGGAAGACACAATGATTAATTTTATTTTAATCTGTGTGGGTTCTGTTGGCTTAATTATGGTAATTCTAAGATCTGGGCTGTTTTTCCCCCAGTGTCTGAAAAGGAAGATTCAGGGTTGGGGAAGGGGTTTCTGGGCTTATAAGGCTGTGTACTTATCCATCACAGTGGAATACCCAACGGGAGGCCTCAGGGACTTTTCTTCCTTCCTGTCTTGGGGTGACTTTATGATGCTGTATCCCCTATCACCTGCTTTATGCCAGAAATGGGTCCCATAACTTCAAGCTAGGGCCGGGAGAGGGTGGGGAGCCGGGAGAATTCTTTTGGTGGTCTGCGCTCCAACAGAGACTCCCCCGTGCTCACTCTCGGTCCTTCTCAGGAGAGAGCACGTGCTTTGCTTTTAGCAAAAACAGCTTTGCTGCTTTTTGTTAGCTGAGGCAAGAAGTTTTCCCCAGGACTGTGCCTTCTTCTTCTGGAAGTGTTCAGCTTAGCTCGGGTCTGGAATACCAGAACATCACCGGCGCCCCACGATGGGACCCCCAAATGCCACATCCCAGCTCCAGACCTCAGGACAAGCTGAGCAGAACTCTAAGCTCCGCCAGCTTTCTCCACAGCGAGAAGGTTTTAATATCTAACATTACTCATTCTTGTCCCCATGCCTGTGTGCAGTCTACTTGTTAAATAAAGAGGTTTTTTCACTTTACACCAAGAAATTCCTGTCACAGAGTTGGCGGAAGGGCGTGCCAAAACCTATTTCTTCAGAGTAGACACCCCTTTCAGGATGTTTCCTCCTAACTTGTCTCAAGCTGAGACACTTCCCATTGCTTGTTACGAGACCCTTGTTGGGGGCATATGCTAATGCTGTTTTCATGTTGTGTGACAAATGCCTTCTCTCAAATCATGGATTTAGGGGGCTTTCCCACTTAAACACAGAGAGCACTAAGAGTAATTAATAGATTAACAAACTTCGAAAGCAAAGTTTTCTTTACAGTTCATGTTTCTCCCAGTCCATCAGTGTACCCAGGCTCATTGTTTTCCCCCATCAAGAGCATAATTGCTGTTGCCTCCTATTTCTATTTAACAGAGACTGAAGTTAGAACCCTCGATTGAATTAAGAATTGCTCTAATTTCTTATTTTCTGGTCTGAGCATCTTATACACAAGAAAGAAAAAGAGAAAAAGAAAAAAAAAGAAAAAGAGAAAAAGGAAAAGGATAAGGAAAAAAGGAAAAGAAAAAGGAAAAGGNGTGACTCTTACTGTTGTGGTTCATTTACTGTAGAAGAATATGGCTTTTTCTTTTTCCCTAAGAATTGCACTAACCTGCACTTAATCATGTGTCCTGTCATTTGGCCGGGATGCCCACAAATGTAAGAAGCACTGGGTATTTTTACTTTGGTAGTTGGCTTGTTGCCACCTGTGATCAAACAAATTACTGTGTATTGATTCAGTTTCACCTGGTATGGTAAATGAATTCTGGGAGAAGCACAGATAATGCCTGCATCCCAGCTTTTTGCAGATGAAGATAAAAGTTGCTTTTCCCTCTCCACAAACATAACCAGCAAGAGCTTAGTGTTATGTGGCATTACAGTAACATTGATGGGATGCATAGCCAGACAAGTTCAGCTGTTGTCTGTGCTACAAATAAATGTCTTTAATAAGACTCTTGAAAGCTTGGCCGATAAAGGCATAAACCTGTTAATAATTGATATTTATTACATTGTAGTAGTTACAGCAAGATTCGCATCAGATAAAAACATTAATTATTAACCCAATTCCTGCAAACCAAATTGTAAGTGTTTATGGATATCCATTTTCTGAAAGAGTTGTTTGTACAGAACACCTCTTGTCCACTGGCAAACAACATAAAATTCCACACATTCTCAGGAAACAATGGCTGAGGACAGTGCCTTGACAAGCCAGTTCCCAGCTGCTGCTTCCCAAACTGTGTTTTTAGACAGGTTGTCCTATAAATCTAATGGAATAGTTTTACTGCAGTGATGTTATTTGCTGTAACTTTATTTAAGTGTAACTTCGTTTAACACAATCTGATGGAGAATAAAGCCAGGGGTCAAATATATCATACTTGGTTCCTTTGGTAACCACACCTGTTAAGAAGCTTAGATATGGAAGTTTGTGATGTCATACTCCTTCCAGAACTGAGTGCATGGGCTAAATTTTTAATATTCAATTCAACAGGCAAGGGCATGTATTCCTAGGAAGTAACTAGGAGCTATATTCAGATGAACTCCAGCCAAACCTCTAAATCTTGTCAGTGGACTGCTTTCAAGCAGAGCTTGAGGTCCTTGGCAAAAGTCCTTGAAACTTGTCTATGAAAATATACTTCAGTGGTATGTTATCAGTTCTTTTAGTATACTGACCTAAATTCATGTGAACAATACTAGATGATGGGTTCATTGAGGAATTTTGGTATTATTTACTGATTTTTCATGTATGAAATACATCTGCAACCTGAGTGAATTTGCAAGAATGATTGATTATCCTTCATTAAAGTATAATCAATTTTTATAGAACACAGTAAAGATTCTTGATCATGCAAACAAACACACGTGTACTTATAGTTGAAAAACTCAAATATTTCAGTCTGGCTACTTACCTGTATGAAAAAATAAAAAAGTCAGTCTGGTCTTCCTCTCTTATATATAGAAACATAGATTAGTGCCCTCCAAGGCTGTTGGTAGTCTGCCAACCTTCTCAAAAATGCAGTTTTATGTTTTGTCAGACCAACACAGACTAATAGTTTAGATTACTCTGCTTCCAGTAGGAACTTCCAATTCAGACAACATGTGAGTGGCATTACATTATGTGCTGGGTGTGAGGAAAAGCATAAACTGGAAAGAAGGAAAGGGAGAGGGAAATGAGAGTTTTACCAAACTCAAAACCAAGAAGTACTGCGAGTCTCAAGAAAAGGAAGCAGTTCTTGCCCCCATCCTATTTTGCATAATAATTGAGATAAATAATTTACCTTGAAAACCGATGTCCAAATGAGATCCTTTTTCAACTTTTTCTTCTCTAGATGAAGTCAGATTTCAGCTAGTCCACAATGTTAGAGAGACATCTTTCAGGAGATTAACGATAAATAATTCAGAACTGCCTCAAGACTAGAATCAGATATTCCAAAATACCATGGACAGGCAAAGTGTTGAGTCCCAATGGCTTCCAGCGAGGTGGAAGGAGCAATTGTCTGCACCAAAATACCTTAAAACAGTTTCTTTTTAAAATTTGTTTTATAGTTGTTTAATTTTTAAATTATTTTTCAGGACTACAGGTAGAGGGCCTCTTCAGGAGGTCAGCCAGCATCCAGACTATCAAAGATGTGCAGAAACTCTACAACCAGGGTAAGCTGTCATCATACCATTGCCAGTAGCAGTGCGAGTGCTTTGTTCATCCTGGTTTTGTTGGTGAAGCAGAAATGCAATTCCTTGCAATTAATTAATCAAAGCCATTTCTAACATAAAATAATAAGAGCACTGGTAGAGAAACCTGAGAGATAGCAATAGGCACTTAATGCTTACTGAATAGCAAGTCATCTCTTGATGTCATACCAGAGCAGTAAAAAAAATCTGTAACAGCTAATGAGGTTTAAGTCAAAAAAGGTATATTTTTCACAAAAAATATTAAAAAAATATTGAGCCTATGCACTTTACTGTTGTTAGAAAATACAGAGTCCCTGTGTCATCTGGCCTCTGGTTATGGCAAAGAGATATAATTTTACCTAATAATTTATGAAATGTAGTGAAGTAATTCTGAAAGTCACTGACTTCCCTGTGAAGTCATTTTATGAATCGCCTCATGGGGAGAAGCACTTCTAGGAAAATTTAAAAAACTCTGTGCAAAGGAAAAATGCAAAACTAAAATATCAGGAGTTTCCTGCAGCTGAAGGCCAAGAGATTTTCTGTTCAAAATGTTGGATGAAGCAGTTTGAAGAAAAAGTAAAACATACCATTGAACACCCTTTTTGTCTTTTCTTCTTCTCCTTTTAGGCAAGTCTGTGAATTTCGATGATTATCACGATATCCATATTCCTGCTGTTATCCTGAAGACTTTCCTTAGGGAACTCCCTGAGCCATTGCTAACATTTGACTGTTATGATCATATCCTTGAAATCACCAGTGAGTGTATATATATATATATTTGTTTGGTTATTTGTTTTTGTTTGGTTTGGGTTTGGGTTTTGGGGTTTGTTTGGTTTGTTTTTTTCAGTGCAACAATTCCCATAAGATAACATCCTGGGGAATAAAGGATCTAAAGCAATGAATTATGAAACTTTATTTAAGCAGCTTTCGTCAGGGAGTAGGAGTTTATAATGCTGGTTCATAATGTCCTTTAATGCATGGGGCTGGAACACCTGAGATACCAGAATATCTGGGAGTTAGTACCTACTTACAGAGAATGAGATTTTGCCATCCAGGCTATAGCCAAGCTATCTGGGAACGCAGAGGGCTTCCAGTCACAAGCATGCATTTTCCAAATCAAGGATTCATCTGTTCACACAATATCTCAGGGCATTCTGAAGAACAGATCTGTTCACAGGAAGGTGGTGGAAATTGAGGGACTAAGGATTGTCACTCAGAACTGGAAAGAATAGGGGAAATTTGGAAAATGGATGTATAAATGTTAATTTTTACTGAATTAATATTGTCCTGACTTTCTGGATGTGATATTTTTACTTTGTGAGAGAGTAAAAAATATGAACAAGTCTGAAAATAATCTGAGGGCAGTGCATTGTCGAGGAACACTGGAAGGTTTTGCTTGGCAAAGTGCCTGTGAAACATTCATCCCATGGAATTACTGTTTACTTGCACTCTCAGTTTTGACAAAATATTTTGAAAAGTGGAGTTTTAAAGAATGACTCTCTGGGCTTCCCAGTGTGCATGCAATGTGATGTCTGCTGTATTTTACTGATGCTGTGGTGATATCCCAATTTTAAAGGATCTTAAGCTTGAGAGCCAAGCTGGACCACAGCAAAGTGGTGAATAGAGTGCAGAAGGCAGCTTTGAAGAGGTGTGATCACAGACAGCTGTCAAGGGATGATTTGAAAATTCTTGTTCTGTCTTCTGGAAGTGTGTGTGTGTGTGTATGATGTGTCTGTTACATATCTTAACCTGAAAACCCAGAAATACAGTATTTCTGCTTTACAGCAGTCTGAAGTGATAGTGAAACTTTTCTCTTTACTGTCCCATTTGAATTTTTTCAGTGTTATTGATGGGAGTTATGAAATAAATTAGCTGACTGACAGACTTAAAAATTAATAAAACCTTGAAGTTTATAAAAAGATTTTAAGTATAAAAGTATATATAAGTATATATATATAGTACGTATAAGTATATATAGGTATGTAAGCAGAAAAGAGTGTAAGTTGGTAAACTTACAAATATATTAAACGTATAAATATAACAAACTTATAAATATAATAAATATAATAAACTTATACAATTATAAAATCATGTTGGAAGTTCATAAACATAAAGAAGTTTATAAAATTTCATGATCTTTGGTCATGCAAACTGCAAGCAAGATTTCTTTTACCCAGGATTGCTACACTTCCTGCATTATTCAAGCTGCAGAAGGCTGACAAAAATCCTCTTGGGACACAGAGTAGTGTGTTTAATGGGAACTGATAGTTTTGCAGTAGGAAAAATGTTATCAGAGTTTATCACAGGAAAGCTTCATGCATTTAATTTTGTGCTTTAAGAACATTTAAACGTGCTGAAATTTTGTGCATGTGCACAGATCCATGTGCAGAACTCTCAGGGAAAGAGAAATGCAACAGATGCCAAAAAAGTATCAGCAAAAATGGTCTGCTTTAGGTTGGGCATGATTGGCATCATCAGATCTTTCTTCAAATTGGTGTTAAACTTACAGTACTAAAATAATTTCAGTATCCTAGGTGGGAAAAAAAGAGTAACTTGGTACAGTATTTGAAATGTGAGTGTCAGTGTAATTCTCACCTGGACTGTCTAGATGATGGAAGAAATTTGGGTCCAGTTCTGGTTTTGCCCATCTTTAGAAATGAACCTGCTTAGGTTCATCTCTAGAAAATTCTCAGCCCCTTAGATGTCCATCTCATAAATTTTTTGCCAAGACAAAAGAATTTCCTGCAGAGTGACAAAAGTGGTTTTTTTTTTTTTCAGTTAGTAGATTACCAAAATAGCATTTTGAGCAGGACTATGTCTCAGCAAGAATAAAATCAGAGAATAAAAAGTAGATGTCTCAATTCAGTGCATGGAGAGATAATGAGATTCAAATCAAGACCTTTCCTGTGTAGAAAATAAAATATTTTGGCTGTTATTTTTGCTGCATTCAGAAAATACTCTGGACATCTGGCTAAGTCTTAGCCAGATACATGATAATACAAAATATGACAGAGGCATTCAAAGGAGTAACCCTTACTTACCACAGTGGTGGTGGTTAGTATAGCTGAATTTTCTGATCAGTTTCACAGATGATTATAAAGTAATTCCAGCAGATCTAAATAAGGTATCATTTCTTGGTAATATTGTGATGCTTCAGAGTTAAGAATTACTTTGACATTGCAGATGTGGAGAGCTGTTTACGAGTCACCAGATGCAAACAAATCATTCAAGGACTTCCTGAACACAACTATGTCGTTCTGAAATACCTGATATGCTTTCTCCATATGGTGAGTATGGGCAAAATTATCTAAATTTCTAGATCTGCTCTTGTAAATTCAAAATCTAGCATCTCCACAGAAGGGAAAACGGAATAGTTTAAACAGGTTGGTGACATGGTTGTGCAGTACTTAGATCTACTTCCCTAGACCTAATTTGGGGTACAGAACCCTCCAGTTGGGATACAAGTCAGTGCTAAGCTGTAGTCTGGCCATCCCTTCACCATGAAATTCTTCAGATGTCATGAAAACTACTGTGCACATTTAAATTAACTGTGCGGGCACTGGTATATTTACAAATTATATTTACAAATCCTGTTCTTCCACTCCACATCCATAACATTTGGGTTTCTTAAATTTAGTTTTGTGGGAGTTTTTGTTTTTGGTGGTTTTTTTTGCTCTTTTCGAGTGGAAAAAAGCCTGAAAATAGTGGTTGTATAATATTAGGTGCTGGAGAAAACATAGGTGAAATCACCGGTTTTCCCTGAAGTATAAATCTTGGGCAACTAAAACGCCAAATAAATTAGTGTTATTTCAGAAAATTATATAATATTAATAAGTCTTAGAACAACCATCAGAAAAATATATCACATTAAATCTTTAAAATAGCATTTTCCTGTTTAAAATAGCTATTCATTGCTAGTGTTAAATGAAAAACTTAGAATGCAAGGATTTTGCAAGGATTTTTTTTGTTTCAGGTTAAATTAAGTCACACATCTTCTGTCCTACTTTTTGATTTGCTGATTTCTTTTAACCCATTTCTGGAAAACCTGTGAGGGTGAAGGTTTGGGGAACATCAACTATGAATAGTTCTACATTGAGCCTCGTGGCATAGTTTGGCTGTGCAGAGAGACAGTCAGAGGGCTGTACATTTCCCTTCCTTCTACCTTATCCAACGCAGCCCTTTTCCAGACTGCAGTTCTCAAACCTAGGTGCCTAAAATGAAGGATCAGGGTGTAGCTGACACCTAAAGCAAGGGATCTCTCCTTCAAACCCCCTAAAAGCCCACCACAGCAGTCATGTCTAGGGAATGATGCTGATTTTCACCAGTGAGGTAATTGGCCCTCAGTAGCTTTTCTTGGGCTACAGTCATGTTGGCCATATTTTAGCCAACAGTATATTTCAGAAACAAGTGCATTTAATCCCTTTTTCTGTCTAAATACTAGCAAAAAGCAAGATTAAAGGATAAACACATTGATATAACCAGCTGTTGCTATAATAGCCACGTGTTCATTTACTGTTGCCTAGCTCATCTCTAAAGCTATTAAGGAAATCCTCATGTCATTTACTATTACTTTAGCAACTGATATCTCTCCTCAATGTTATGAATTGTGTAAGTGACTTTGTTCCAGTAATAGATGCATCATCTTAATGCACTTCTTAGAGCTGAGCACTTGATGTGTTAATGAGGTGTGCAAAAGTACCACACAGTATTTTCTGTAATTGGGCAACAGAATATAGCCTTATTTTTGAGTAGGCCTTATTATGTCAAGCACAGCATCAAGTGACACTAGTGCTCACATCTGCAATTTTTGCTGATCCATAGGTTTTCTTCCTTAATGTCTCAGGGAATATTTGCATTGGAAAGGTCAAGGGAACGTGAAACATTCTCAGAGCTAAAGATTTCTATTCATTGCAGATTGGTGTGCTGCACAAGCTTGCACAATTCATACTTTAATAATAATCCTAGTTTTTACCTGCGAGCATCAACCTTCTGCCTTATATATAAAGGCAATTTAATTCTTCCATGAGCTGAGCTTTGAGGAGTGCAAGAGATACTTTCAGCAATTTCATGAAGTGGGGTGAATTGTAATCACTAGATACAGGTTCTGAACACTCCAAGTTTGAGACAGGCTTGTGAAAGAAGAAAAGAAATCCCTATTTTCTCTGCAGTCTCAAATCACCTTGCTTCCTTCTAGTCCAAGGCTGCTACAGCAAGACAGCACCACTTGTACAGAGGTAGCGGGCTTGAATTTCAAAAATAGGTCCAAGTTCTTTAACTTAGATTGGTAGTGATTTTGCCAGTAATGGGCCCAGCAATGAAAGGTACAAATCATCCAGCCCATCTCTACTTTGCAGCCCACCTGGCTGCTAGAGAAGGATTTGCAGGGTCTTCTTGAAGCTGGAGTGGACTGAGGTCCCTTGGCAGAAATGGGCAGCCAGGAGCAAGAGGAAAGAAAAGACTTTTCACAAGCTAGTCCCTGAATAATGCCTGTGAAGCCTGTCTGTGCTTGCTCAGCTGATTACTGGGGAGATGAGTGTGCACAAATGCTCGTGTTGCACAGGCCCTGTGTTGCACTGGCAGTGGAGTAGATTTATCAACACGTGCAAACTTAAAGGGCTCAAAGAAATCTCCTTGCAAAGAAGATTACTTGGCAAAGCACTTGGGCACCCAGTTCCAAAAAACCATTTAGTAGGAAACTATAGTTGTATTTTTCTGTGACAGTCTAAGGCTAAAAAGCAGGAAAATCTATAGAGGCTTACATTTTCCCTACTTGCTGCTGAGATCTGTCCCTGCAATCATGCCTGATGTGGGGGAAGGATGGATGACTTTCCTGAAAGAACCATTGTAAAAGCTTGCCAAATTCAAATTGTCAAACCTGGACCAACTAGAAAATGGACAAGGTTTAGGGCCCATGAACTGTGCTTCAGATCTGTAGGCAAGGGAGCAAATTAGAAACCAAATGCAAGCTGTAATAAATTGCTCTGAATTATTGTTTGTCTCAACCACTTGTCCAATTGAAAAGTGTAATTACCTTCAGTAAAGCTCGGAAGTGGCTGGAGGTGATGGGGCACGTTGGGAAGGATCAGGTGACTAAGCCTCACAGAGCAGATACAAGAAGCTGACACATCTGCAAAGTAGCTGAGAGTGGGTGGTAGAAATTTAAGCTTCAGTCAGTTTGTCGGGGTGTTTTAATATCTAGTAATTTTCTTTTGGAAGTGTTTTGCAGAGTTCCTTTCACCATTGTAATTGAGAAACCAAAGAGACGGTGATGTTGCTATATTTTTTAAAACATCGTGGTAATTGGCCGTTTCTACTCTCTGTATTTCGCAGTTTAAGTTCATTAGGTAGTGTAGTGGCTGCTTCACTCCTCTGGTATCCATGAATCACAGGATTCTCAAGGTTGGAAGAGACCTTCAGGATCAAGTCCCACCATCAACCCAGCATCACCACAATTGCCCCTAAACCATGTCCCAAGTGTCACATCCAGACACCTCTGGAGCACTTTCAGAGATGATGACTCCACTGCCTCCCAGGGCAATTTATTGCAGCACCTGACCACTCTTTTAGTGCATTTTTTTTTTCTAACTTTTACAACTTGAGGCCATTTCTTCTTGTCCTTTTGTTTGATACATGGCAGAAGAGCCCAACCCTCCCTGGCTGCACCTTCCTGTCAGGGAGTTGTAGAGAGTGAGAAGGTCCCCCTGAGCCTCTTTTTCTCCAGGCTGAGCCCCCCCAACTCCCTCTACTGCTTCTGGTACTCCAGACCCTTCCCCAGCACCATTCTCTTCTCTGGACATGCTCCAGCCACTCAATGTCCTTCTTATCATGAGGGCCCAAAGATGCCCTCGGGACTCAAGGTGTGACCTCAGCATCACAAGCACAGGGGGACAGTGACTGCCCTGTCACCAGCACCCCCTCTTCCAAGTTTTCCAGCCCTTCTGCCCCAGCCTAGAGCTGTAGGGCGTTGGTCTGACCCAAGGGCAGGACCCAGCACTTGGTCTTGTTGAACCTCAGACCATTGGCCTCAGCCCATCTCTGTGCAGAGCCTTCCTGCCCTGCAACAGATCACATTCCTGCCCAATTTAGTGTCTTCTCTGAACTGAGAAGTGCACTTAAGTGCGCACTTAATCTCCTCATCCAGATAATCAATAAAAATATTAAACAGGACCTTCCTCAATCCTGAGCCCTGGGGACACTACTTGTGACCAGCCAGCAAATGAATCCATGAGTGTGCTGGGATGAAAGTATGTGGTATCAAAAATCCTCACAATTTTTCTAGGAGGAGCTGAATATTTATTCTGGGATAGTGGAAGTGTATGTTTTGCATTTGGTGGTGTGGCACCAAAACTTCAGTGTTTGTTCCCAATGATGATTTTTGCAATGCACAGGTTTTATCTTTATAAATTACTTCCTTACAATATAGGCTGTCATTACTTAATGATCTTTCTATATATGTTTCAGTGAGGGGAAAAAAACAAACAAAGTGGAGCTGTGTAGTTCTTTGTAGCGATCCTTTCCTGTCATGTTCAGATGATTGCTTCAAGGACAAGATTTAGGTCTTTGGAAAATTCTATTAGCTCATCAAATTGACAGAGCATGTATTTTCAATTGAAACAGAGATGACAGTTACTAACTTTATGAGGGAATCAAAGAAGGAGTCAAGGGGATTAGTTCCAAATGCTGAATGTGCCTTTTGTATTTCTTAGCTAGAATGTAGCTTTGGGTGTAGTTATTCAGAGGAGTAGCCCATGAAGAAGTTGACAAACTGCTTGCTGTCCTTGCAGGATCTAGTGCTGGAAGAAGACATCAGCTGCTTGTGGTGGTGTAGATGGAGTAGATATGTTCATATCCTTTGAGAAAGAAATCTGGCACTGAGAGTAGTGAGGGGGTTGAGATGGTAGGAAGCCTGATCCCTTTGGAAAGGGATAACGTCAGTACCACTGCTGTGGCAAGGCTTCCTTGTGTCGCAGTAGAGACAGACAGGACACATATTTCTTCATGTGCAATAGCCAATCTTGGTTGTTCACAACTCATATTTATATGGTTTTCTTAAGGCATCATGTTTAATTGGTTAGTAACTTATTGCAGCTCAGTTCATTGGTTAGTAGTTGCCAGTGTACGTGTTTGTCAAAGACTTTCTTTTCTAGAGACGTTTAAATCCTTGTCTAATGGGTAAAGGACAATTTCTCACGGGTAGAAGTTCTTCTTCTCACAGATGCAAATAGCTGTACTTAGCTGAAGTAGCAGGCCTGAGCAATGATTTTGCAAGGGTAACAAGGTTCTTATTTTATAAGGCTTTACCTATATGCAACATCCTTGCTTGCAGCTTTTGGTGAGCCAGCACAGATTGTTGTGTAGAGTTGGATTCAGTTGCCCACTTTTTCTTGTGTCTGCTAAGGAAAGGATTGCTATGTATTTTGGAATGAAGCAACATTGCCCTGTCTCCCTAGAGCTCCTAAGTCATCCCCATTAATAACTCACAGATAAGTGGAGCTCTGCCTCAGCTGATAAAATCACTGTTTCATTTTATCTTCAGAATTTTCTCTGAGGACAAGTTGTGTTTTGGGTGTTTTTGCTGATCATTTCAATGCTGACTGTCTTCTTGAAATGTTTACCAAGTGGTTGCAGGTGGGAAGACACGGTTTAATCTTGGAGTTGGGAACATTCTTTGAAATAGCTAACCTGGAGAGAAAAAATGAAATCTAGCTCTACAGCAAGTCACAGTGTTTTTGCTTTGAGCTGAAACATTTGCCTTCCAAAGCAGCAGCTGGAGTAAGATGTGTGTTTCACAGGAGCTTGAAGAAGCTCCTGTGGAGTGGAAGGTGTCAGGAGCACTCCCAAAAACCGGGTGAATACAATTGCAACAGGTTTGGCTCCTGTACTGTACCACGTGCTCTTGTGCTATTCCAGAGCACCTGCCCTGTGTACACTTAAGGTACACTTTCTTATGATACAGCACTTTCTTGTGCTGTAGAAAATACAGTGTGATGAGCTGTAGCTCTCAGGATATTTTAGAGACTTTCCACTGAAAGAAACATGTAAAAGTAATTTGTCCTTGATCCCCAGTATACAATATTACAGAGTGAATGAAGCCTGTATAAGCTGCCAAGGGCCAGAATGCAGCCCCCAACCTTGTCGTATTTATTAGTACACAAACACCAGTTCATTGTCAAACTGCCTTCAGGGTAATACCCAGCTCTGTTTCTCCTTGTTAACAGAGTGCTCACTGGTCTTATCATTTTCCCTCATCAGTTATTTTGGTACTAGCTTAACTTTTGCTACATTGCTGTGGTATAAAGAGCTCTTGCTTGAGCTGATCTCATCTGAAGCAGATTAAATTTCTTTATGCTTGTTTTTCTCCACCCCAGCAGAGATAACAATAGATTCTATGATGGTATGATGGAAGGATTGAAAACAATTAATTTTCTAGGATAAGGAAAAATTCAGCCTTTTTGCTTGCTCTTGTGTTATACTCAAAGGACACCGCCTTCCAGTGCCCCCATAACTCTAGGCTGCCTGGTTAAGAAACCAGTGATGTACCTATGGCCAGGGTCTGCTCCCCGTGTTGGTTTCTGCTCAGTACATCTCTTGTCTCGTCTCCTGTCTGCGTGTACCTATTCATGCTTATGTTTTGCCAGGTTTCACAGGAGAGCATCTACAACAGGATGACAGCATCCAGCCTGGCCTGTGTCTTCGGTTTGAATTTGATCTGGCCCTTGAAAGGGACCACCTCCCTGAGTGCTTTGGTACCTGTGAATCTCTTCACTGAACTGCTGATAGATTTCTACACGAATATATTCAACTCCCGAAGAGTGCCTGGTGAGATCTTGCCTTAATGCTCTCAGAAGGGAAAATGGAATAAGGCTGCCTGAAGGAAAGGTCTCTTGGATGGGACCTCTATCTTTAGGGCTTTCCTGCAAAAAAATTTCAACAGAGAGTAAAGTTTCTGTATCTTTCCAAATACCAAAGGTACTGGGAGAAGACAGGTGCCCCATATATTGCCATCTCATGAGGAGAATATGAACATGAATATTCAAAGACCAATAGATCTAAGTGAATCCCCTTACTAAACTTGAGCAGCTGACAAAAACTGATATGTTAAAAAACCCCATGCACTACATGCCAGTCTGACATCTCTTTGAGAATCTGGAGACTTTATTATGTGACATTATTTTCTGCATGGGCAGAGGTAATTTCTGGACCACTTCTAAATGTACATCTTCCTTTTATTTTTTATGCTTTTTCTTTTCTACTTTTTTATTTGAATACAAGTTTATTAGGAAATACCATATTAAGTTAATAAAGGTGGAATCAATTTTTAGGATATGAATGTTTTTGAACTATTTTTCCATATACCTGAGTATCTTCTCTTACAAAAAGAGGTGTGGGCAATTGTGCCACATCAGGTTGACAAGTACTATGAAGAATAAAATGTTTCCTGTGTAATTTGAATTGTGCAGACAGCTAATTATACTTCCAAATATCTAATATATGCAGTTAATCACTGTAGCTGCACATGCAAAGTGTGCCAAAGTTTTTTCTTACAAGTTCAAATGAGGAGCAACAATCCTCTAAATTGTTGGAGTTTTCCTCTTAATTCTTGCAATTTTAATCAGTGGAATTATATTGGTGACTGCGTAATACAGAATATAGACTAACTTTAATACCTCCAGTGTTTGGACTCCATCGCTTTTGCAGATTGGGTTGATAGAAATTTCAAATTTCTTTAGAAAGCAGTAAGAACAAGAACTTGGATAATATACCTAATATAATTTTTACAAATTGAAAACCTGTTATTAGTCCCAATGTGAATAATTAGCCAGCGTAAAAGGAGAATTTTCAATATTTTCTTTCTAACTATGCTGTGAATGTTGCATGTGTTTGATGAACTCTAACAATCTATTATTTCATTGTTTAACACTGTTTGGCAATGGCATGTGTTAAACAAGTTATCATCATAGTTGCTTGTAGAGCAAAAGATAATTAGCCAGCATTAAAAAAGGGAAGTGGTGTTTTCCTTAATGCTCTGGCCTTCCTGCTTCTCTTCAGAGCAAATGAAACAGAGGGAATATTTAGATCGCTGTAAAAGTAATAGTCTCAGGAGGACCTTCTCCTCTGCAAACACAGCCACTTTTTATCCCACAAGTTTTAGTGAGTTGAGTACTTGTGCTTCTGTTCTTCCTCTTGGCGGTTGGAAATTTCCAGCCTGTGTGAAGAGTGCAACAAAATCTTGTCAAAGACGGTGAAGAGGATTTGTTCTTGTCTCAGGAAATAACCAAATATTCAGGAGGCTGTGGAATGCTGGGTGTGCCAGGTCGTCATTTGCCCAGTAGGTGTCATCTATAGCATTAGGCAGTGATTAAAATTTGAAAAATAGAGGCTTTATAACAAGATGGGTTAGGACCAACTTCTGATGGCACAGCTGCGTGTTTTCTCCTATTCCTCAAGTGTCATAAAGACAACATGTGGCTTTTGAATATCTGTAAGTAATAACCACCTATGACTCCCATTTAAATATGAAATCTGGCATATTACACAGGGAACAATTAACAAGAATCCAGGACTGTTGCAGTTCAGGAAAATGAGATTGCCAAGAACAAAACTATCATAGTTTCATATTGCAACTCATCAGCTTCACATCTGCGTGAGAGCCTCCTAGCCTTGTATTGAAACTCAGACATAGTTATGCTCAGCATTGCTCAGCAACTTGGTTCTGTACAGCAGCACCCTATTTCGATAGGGGAGGAATTTGGCCTCTGGGAATTAACAAAACCACAGTATTTCACCAAGCTCTAACTTTGGTCAAAATACGTACATGTTAGTTTCACTGTCTGTAAAAAAAATAAAGGAGGACCTGGCATTAGAAAAGTTCCTTGGGATTAAATACTGGTAAGGCCTATCAAAGGGTTGTTTTCCATTTCCTCGTGTCCTTTTTAAAAAATCCAGATGCACCAAATGGCATTTGGTCTGCAGGCAGTGTTGCATAATGGAAATGGGAGTCCTGGACCGCTTCAGCACAGTAACAGACCAGAGCCCTGTGGGTTGAAATCCTGAGCTCATGGAAGTCGGCTTTCCTCAAAATGTCCCCAGAGGTATGTAGGGGCTCCCACAAAGATTTAGTTCTCCCACTCATCCTAGGTTAGGAGACGACAGGAATTTGCCAGCTGCAGTTGTCAGAACACAGTTGTCTCTGACCCCTTCAACTTGTACAAAGCTGCAGGCATCCCTTCAGCTGATTTGCCTGTCTGTGGACACTTGAGTGATAGTTAAAACCAGACTCCCTCTTTCAGTATTGGTCACAAGCTAAACACCAGGTCTTCCTCTTAGTGCTTTGTAAACTACCATTTCCTAGCGATTTATAGCTCCTCTCATTTAGTGAATGAAGAACAAAATGGTGCTCTCTCATGTCAAGGTACCTTTTTTCTTTAAAGAACAGATAACACCTGTTATCCCAGTGCAGATCATTTGATGCTGCTTAAGAAAACCAGAAGCTCTGGATCTGATTGCTCTGCTGGGGACAGACTGAGGGGGGACGGGGGCTCCTGCTCCCCTTTGCCTTCCTGCCTCCCCAGCAGGCAGTCTGAGCAGAAAGAGGAAGGGACTCACCTCCGCCCCAGCCTTTCCCTACAAGGAATGGACTCTCCCAAACTAACGGCACCTGGGTACAAATCCCTGGTGATGAGGCCCCAGCTCTGTCCCCCAGCCCTAGAGGAACTGGTGAGATCCTCCATCTGAGGCAGAACCTCCCCCCACCTTCTCTGGCCTGAGTGCCAGACTTAACTATGGCATTAAATCAGCTCACATGAATTATTCACAAGGGTTTGGAGTGAAATTCATGTTAGAGAAATATATGTTTCAAATTTCCTGACTCTAAGAGGAGTCCTGGAGGTGTCCCCTGCAGTTACTTTGATAACAGTTTCTCTTTACAAATGATAATTGCACGATTCAAGCTTTTGTACAGCGTGGCCTTGTGAACTCTTCTCTTGTATCAAAGAACAATTTTCAGGTCATTTCCATAGCAAAAAGAAAGTGATTATGGAGATAATCTGTTGAAAACACACATGCTGGATTTCAGCTGAAAACAATAAAATGCAGTCATGAAATGAGAAATCAAGTGTTACCTAGCTGACAATATATAGAGAATAAATTGCTGAAGCATTTTAGTTTACTGAACTGCTAGGAATTGAAAATTGGTCCCAAGATTAGTCTGATTATCAGGACACCTCTAGCAACAAGCACCAAAAGGGAAAGCGAATACTTTTCTACCCTGAATCTATGAAGAAACGAAAGAAGATTGAACAATGTCATTAGCCGAGGGGGCCTTTTGCAGTTCTTACAAAAAAACTTCCATAAATGAGTATCACTTACATGTATGCAGGTGATCTGTCTGGCCATGCTGCAGTCCTTGAGCAGCATTCATCACAGAATCTCTCAGAGCCTTATAAACTTTAATATATTCATCCACCCATGAGGAAACGAATAATAGAAAAGCTCTGGATATTTTATTCACATGATCAATGTGCACTTAGTTAGCAAGTTGAACTTTTAATGGGATTGATGGTACAATCACACATCCCCCCCTTTAGTTTCCTGACTAGTTTGTATTCCCAACTGTGGAAAATGTAGGTTTCCCGACACTTTCACTTTTTGAGAGGCCATGGGGGTGTTGGATCACTGCAGAGGAAGGTGAGGGAGAGTTACTGCCAGCACCTCACCTTCCAAAATGTAAGAGCACAATAGCTTATGTTGCATCCCTGGCTCCTTGCAGCTTTGATGGTAGGGAGTCCCACCACCCTGCGGACCCTGCCCTGCTCCCAGCTGGCTTTTGTAATGCTATTTCCAGTGAACTGATTACTGTGTCACTCATTAAGTGAGCTTTTGACTGAGTAAAGCAATTTGATGACCAGAGAGGTGATAAAGAAAACCAGGCAAAGCACCTCACATGAAAGCCCAGCAATCCCCACCTTCATCTGGAGAGAAGGGAGACTCACACAGGCTGAGCTCCACAGGAGTTGTGCCCAGCCCATGGCTTAGTGTAACTCGGAGCACAGTTTATTTATTAACTTTCTAAACCCTCTCTTGCCTAATATAGAGCCCGAAATTGAAGGGTTTGTGCTAGTATTTTGCCATGGAAATAAATGTTTTTGTTACCTGATAGTAATTCAGCTTACTATTATGCAAAATTTGGTGGCATTTGTGCAGACATTTATTTGCATTTACAATTGTACAGCACCTAATGGGTACTGGAAAGTCTTACTCAGCTCTGCAGTGCTATTAAATTTCAGCGTGTGGCTTTGCCAATGCAAAACCTGCTGCTGCTATTACGTTGTTGGTCTCTGGTGTTAAAGGCAAATCTGTGAAGTAAATTCAAATCAGGAGGCTCTGAGTTGAGACCCCTGGAGGCAGTAACATCTGCCTGTCTTTGATAAGAATTTCTGAGAGTGAGTGTAAAGTACTTAGAGTGAAATTAAAAGCTTTGATCTGTTTTGGGTTTTTTTTTGTTTCATCATTATTTCATGTTTGAGTCCTTTGCATGTGTCTTTCAGTTCTTCATTAGGCTGTGGTTTTTAGTTACTACTCCGGCACAGGGCAGACACCTGGCAGCCCCCCAGCAGGTCACTGGTACTGCCAGGACTCACACCCCGGCTTCAGCCTGAGTCCACTTAAATGAAACAGGTGATAGACACACCCAGAGCAACATTACTCCAAAGAGAGTGACCCCTGGGCCCAGCACCCTGGGGCAGCCCCAGGCACCCAGGGTGCACAGCAGAGGTAATGATAGAGTCCCTCTAAACAGAATTATTTGGATTGGAAAAGACCTTTAAGGTTGAATCCAGTGGCTAACTTAGAAATGCCAAGTACACGAGTGCCATGTCCTCAAGTGCCATATTTTACAAGTCTTTTAAATATTTTCAGAGATCGTGTCACTTGTTTCCTGGGAGCAAAGCCTGACCCCACCTGGCTGCACTCTTCTGTCTGGGAATTGTAGAGAGCAAGAAGGTTCCCCCTGAGCCTCTTTTTTTCCAGGCTAAGCTTCCCCAGATCCCTCAGCTGCTCCTGTGTTCCAGACCCTCCTCTAGCGCTGATTCCTTCTCTGGACATGCTCCAGCCCTTCAGTGTCTGTCTTGTCATGGGGGGCTCAGAACTGGACAGTGAACTCGAGTTGTGGCCTCAACAGTGCCCAGCACAGGGCACTTTCACTGCTCTGATCCTGCTGGACACGTTATTCCTGATCCAGGCCAGGTGTCTTTGGCCTCTTGCCCACCTGGGCACACCTGGGCTCATGTTCAGCTGTTGCCAACCAGCAGCTTTACAGCCACTCGGTGCCAAGCCTGTTTCACCAGATGGCTGATGTCAAATCAAATCTCAACCCAGATGAATTTGCACAGCCTTCACTTGACTGGTTGTGTCTCTCTTCTCCATGCAGCACTGGCTGGATGAGGCTCCTGGACCCCTCAGCAGAGGGAGAGGGGAAGGGCAGCTGAGCTGGGGCAGAAGCAACCAGCACAGTTTCAGCTGCCAGGAGACCCTGGGACAAATGGGAGGATTAAAAAATAATAATAATAAAAAAGTAGAAATATATTGTGTGAAAAGTCCTTGAAATAAGCCATTTCCATCATTTCCATCAGCCTGAAACCTCCCAGAGCTCAGCAAGGTCAGATGCATGAGACCCCAGATGAAGTGACACCCATCTATGTGGGTGGGATTTGGGATTTGGTTTATTATTTTTGTTTATTTTTTTCAGTTGTGATGCAATGGAGGAAGGTAAGAAGAATGGAACATAGTCAGTGGTTCAGCATGTAGTTTTTAACGATGCAGTTTCAAACCATTACAAAATTCCTTAGATGTGCAAGTGCACTTTTAACCATAACATAATATCTACACCAGAATTTCATTTTTCTCAATTCACTGCTTTGTGAATTTATTTCTAATGTCACTCCTTCTTAAATATCCTTGGAGCTTTAGCTAAGACAATATTTCCATGCAAAGCAGGAGTGGCCCCAA
This sequence comes from Donacobius atricapilla, assembly GCA_013397315.1. NCBI lineage: Eukaryota > Metazoa > Chordata > Aves > Passeriformes > Mimidae > Donacobius > Donacobius atricapilla. Next base: position 58,158 of record WBMY01012582.1, read on the forward strand.
GATTCAGATGACAGTTGGGAAGGTCTCATGTGAAGGGATGCAAAAGTCCATCAGGGTGAAGGATGCATCATTTCTTTTTCAGCAGCTACGGCTTAAACCACAACCCAGGGTTTTCAACAACATGGAGCACATTGGCAGCAGGACCCTCATTTTGGGGAGAGATTGTAAAAGATCTCCCAACTGCTTTGGTACCTTAGAGGTTGCAGTGCTTGGCTGCAGAGGAGGAAGACTTGTTGCAGGCTCTTGTTGCTCCAGTCTTGGAGCTTTTGCTCACCTGTATGCAGGGACAGAAAGTCACCTCCTGAGCCTATGTCTCTTGATCTCAGCAGCAAAGCACCCCGGTTTGAAAAATGAGAGAGGGAAAGGGGATGTAGTATTTAAGGAGATACTGGACTCATTCATTAAATGATGATTTCAATCCTCCTCTAATGGAAAATAATGAATCTGGTGCTGCTTATTTCAGGGCCTTGGCCACCGTTCTAGCTTGGGACCCTGTGATTTGCTTAGATTTCCCTTCAGTCTCCCTGACTGGGAGGTAAGCGAAGCATGCAGAGTTCCGGAGTTCCAGAGTTCAAGGAGTGAGCCAGAGCAGCCTCTCACAGAGCTGCCATCACAGCAGCACTCCTGCTCAGCAGGGTAGCCACAAACACAGTGGGGACAGGGCCACACACTGGCACTGAGATGGTTCTGTTCCCATGTGGAACCAGCACAGCACCAGGGATGGTCGAAGGTTCCACCTTGGCAACTGGAAGAGCGTCAACTGCAACTGCGCTGCCAGTCAGCTGTGTTTCTAGCTTGAACATTGAGGGGAAAGGTGATTTATTTATTACAGCATTTTAAGCCCAAAGATGAAATGCGAAAGTGAATTAAAATTTCCGTGGTAACTGCTCAGTCAAAGGTTGGAGTGCAGTATTTCTGCTGCATTTAAACAGCAAAGAATCATCTGCAGTTTGCCAGCGCAAATGCAAACACGAACTTCAAAGGGCAGTGGCATATTTTTTTTTGTTTTTCCTTCTCCCTGGCTAAAATGTATTATAGCAAGCTTATGTATGCTTTGTAGTATTTTTTTCCTGTCATGACAATTTAGGTTTTGTTTGCTTTTTTAAGGGAGGGAAAAAATCCCAACTCTTGCTTTAATGATCTTCACCATGGTGAACTTAAAAGTGTCTTACAGCAGGGGAGTCTGGCATTTTCTGTTTGCATCAGTCAGTTGCTAGTGATTGATCTCAGAAGCCAGGCTTCATTTTCTAAGCAAAATGGGCTGCAGTTGGAAAAACCTGATTAAAGTGAGTAGAGTTTTATCTGATGTAGCTATTGCCACTCATTTCAGCGTAATTACTTTCTTTCCAGCTACAGATGACATGCAGAACACAGAACAAAAAGTACATATCAGTTTATAATGCATTCTTCTTAAAGTTTAAGTGATCCTAATAGGCCGTCAAACTACTAGAAAACCGTTTGGCATGTGGAATGAACTCCTGATCCAGCTGCTGTAGTTTGTGTTGCCATCCTTACACAGATGTCTGCTGTGAGAGAAACCGCTTGCTGGGCTGACGTTATGAAATCATCTTGCAACATCTTGCAAAATTGCTCCTGTGATTGGAAACTAAATACTAAAGAAAATTTGGGTGGTCTTGACTTTGCTTCCTGACTTCTGAGCATTTAGGTTGTAGCGGCTTCTCCCTCTGAAGAGTATGAAACCTCAAAACATCTGGGATCCTGACACAAAAATTGCTCATTCTGGCATTGCTCTGTGTTACTTCCCAACAGAGAGAAATGTTCCTTTTCCTCTCATTTCTGAGGCACAAGAGACAGTGGGCAGGAAGAATAGGTGAAATCACATTTGGAGAGGTGCAAATACAAAACTGCCAGGCTTGGAGACAACATGCTTCATTCAAATGGCTGTTTGCAGAGCAGATCCTCTGCAAGATAACTTATGGCATGTGAAAAAGTCCTGTGCACAGAAAACAGTCTGTCATGGTAAAATAAAGAGCCCTGAAGCTGTGAAGTCTGGCATAGCTGTAAAAATAACTTTCACTTGGGAGGGGAGGCTGGGAACCCTGCAGCTCCTGAATCTTTTCAAAGGACAATGCCTGTACTACAGCAAGGAGCATGGAGGCCACCGTGACTCCTGCAAACCTCCACCAAATCTTAATTTAAAATACTATCAAAGATTAAAGACTGCACTCTCTTGCAACTGCATTAATTATTGAGGCAGCATGCAGAGCTCTGTAAATGGCTCCTTTCTGTTAGCACAGCACTGAGTTTAAAGGTTAGGGTGGTGGCAGACAGATGATGATGATGATGACAATGACATATTATTTGGGGAGTTTTCTGGCGGGGGGAGAGGTGTCTCCTAATACTGGAAACAATGCTAGGAAAAATCAGCCTGCCTTCCATGTAGCAGGGGCTGGGTGGGAGAAGGGGGCTGTAGGGGAAGCAGGAGTGCTGTGCTGAGTTCCCTTGCCTATTGCAGCCTGAAATTAAACAGTAATACTGCTAGGAGGTGAAGACAAGGCAACACACTCCCAGTCAAAAAAAATACCCTTTCCCCTACCCCTGACAAGAAAACCCCAACCCTGTTTCTGCTCTGTATAAGCACTAGCCACTGTGGCAGGCTTTATGCAGCTGTGACACTGTTTTGCTTTAATTTGATTAACTTTATTGGGAAGAAGTTGTATCCCTTCCACTGGCCAGAAACCAGCCAGCCCCCGTTAGGGCCCTCTCTCCCCATTTCTTTACTACAGTTAAAAAGTGATGCATAAATTACTTTACAGAGTAGGGTCACCACACATTTGAAGAGCATCTGAGAGTGCAGGTATGAAAGCAAAGCCCAGGGGTCTGGCAGATTGGCAATTATTCCAAGAGGTGGGAAGCTAAGCACAGGACTGGACAGGGTGCCTCTGCCTGGGAGATGCAGTGGCCTCAAGGGAGAGGCCACCTTCCTGACAGAAAACAAGCAGAAATTACTGTGCTCATTCTTACAGCACTTAAGTTTGAAAATGGGATGCAGAGGTGGAGAAATCAGCACCACCTGTTCTTCGTTGCTTCTCCTGCCCCAGAGAGAGTCTGGCCAGGGAGGGGGTCCCTGAACAGGCCCTGGGCAGGCCATGCTGGGACCCTCAGCAGCAGAGACCACCACAATAATGCCAGGAAATTGTCAGTCAAGTTTAATGCATAAAGAAGTAAAACTACATTGGCATATTTAAGACAAACACTTTTTTTTTTTCTATGCACACTATCCACTGGACAGTCCCCTTTTCAAAATAACTACTTTTAACAGTTGAAGACAGTTCTTCAGAAACTCTTCACATATTTAACCTTCCACACTTTTCCTTTTTTTTTTTTAATTTGTCTGAGAAGGAAAAAAAATCATGAAACCTGATAACATCTACATTGCAAGCCACTCAGAATGCATAATTGCATACATTAACCAATGTATAACAACTGTGTTTTACTTAGTTCACTTTGTTCATCAATAAAAGAATATAAAAATCTTGTTCAATCGAGTGTTGTGTATTAAAATAGATTTGTATAGTACTGCACAGTTTCTCCCGGAGTTGTGAAAATGGTTGAAGGGACCATGTGCTGCCTAGTGATGGGCAACAGAAAAAGCCAGTCCCTCACACGTTTATTTTTTTAATTAAAGAAAAAAAAAAAAAACCACCAACAAAAAAAAAGGTTATTCGGCACCATGTGATATGCTGATGTGAGAGACTAACCTTGCGTCCTGCTCTGGTGGCTTTCCATAAGTACCTGTTGTGCTAACTGATGGAGAACTCATAAGGACAGAGACAATGGGGAGTGTGAGCTGGGAAACCCGGGGTGTCCATCGCCACCTTCCCTGGTAGCCACAGCTGGGGGCCAGGCAGGACCTTGCAGGATCAGGAAGACCAGCTAGTAAAACAAGCAGGTGCACTGGGATTTTCTCAGGCTAGTGCTAAACACCTCCCAAATACGCTAAAACCCAACAAAATGTTAAAAAGGAATCAAGTTTCCAAAAATGAAATCCTCCCCAAACCCTTTTAATTTTTCATGCCCTGTCCTTCCCCCAGAAGTCTTGAGTTCGAGTCTCCAGTTCGAGAAACAACCCCTTGAGGCAGTTTTTTTTTTCCTGTACCATTCACCAGATATTTCTACAAAAAAACCCCAAACAAACAA